>JAINUV010000977.1:0-59943 GCA_020205505.1 Panax japonicus
ACTTTCTTCTGCAAAGTTGTATAGAATTAAAAATTCCTATGGAATGGACATAAGGTTTGAATTTTTTGATAAAAAGCTATTTATTACGAATTATTGAAGTTCCGGATTATTGAGTCTGAATTGATTTTGTAACAAAATTGTTTAAACATGTTTTTCATTTTTGTGTGATAAATGTGTTTTTGATGTGGTGGGAAGCAGCAGTTTGCTATATATTATTATTATTATTATTATTATTATTATTATTATTATTATTATTATTATTAGTCCTTCCGTCCCATGATAAAAGTCTTTATTACTATTTTGAGCAGTCCCATGTTAAATGTATATTTTCCTTTAATAACCAAATTTTTACACATATTTTCCTATTATACCCGTAGCATTAATATCTCATACTTTTCTTCTTATAATTCTCTCTCCATATTTAATGACATTATTATAGGCAATTTTGTATTTTATTCATCTTCTTAATATGCGTGAAAAATCCACCAGAATTTTTATCCTGAGACGGAGGGAGTATTATTCAACTCAGAAGCTTCAAAATCCAAAACATTATTCAGGAAATTATATTTGTAATAAACTAAAAATAAAATAAAAAACTATCAATATAAAAAAAATGGCCTTGAACGAAATAACATATTTGGAAGATCACTCTTATCTACTCCATCCCATAATATTATACCGGATTTTGGTAGAAATCAAATAATACAACAAAAAGTTGGAATCCCTGAAAACTGCCATACTTTCTTTATTCCTCCTATTATCATTATGCAACCACTTCACCAAAAAAAGCCGCACAAATTTCAAGGAACAGAAAGGGCGGCCCATGTATTCGTTGCAAGTCCAGAACATATAATTCTGGACTGGCTTTATAAAGCTGTTGAAACAAAAACCACCACAAAAAGTTGGATTGTTACAGACAAATTTTATATATATATATATATATATATATATATATATATATATATATATATATATCAAGTGCATACCCCTTATCTTATTCACCCGTGCTCACCCCCCTTAAGCGACGGATCCGACGACGGTTTTGGTCATACAACCGTCGTCTATACTTTTAGCGACGGACAACATATAGCGTAGCTAAAAGTATAGACGACAGTTGTATAATCGAACCGTCGTCGGGTCCGTCGCTAAAGGGGGTGAGCACGGGTGAATAAGATAAGGGTATGCACTTGATCCGGACCGTATATATATATATATATATATATATAGAGGCCAGATCTTGTCCGGACTCCCGGACAGGTTTAAAATCCGGACCTTTTTTTTTTTTTTACTTTTTTTTTTTGAAACAACTAAAAAAATTTTTTTTATGGAATTGGAATTTTTACATTATACAGTGTTTTGGGCGTGATTTGGATGCCTATAACAAAACTGTCTGTACAGTCTGGGTAGACTGTACATACATTGGTTGGTGTAGGTTTAAAACACACCCAAAACACTGTATTATTGAAAATTTCAGTTCCATAAATTTTTTTTAGTTGTTCTACAGCAAATAAAAATAAGCAAAAAAAAAAAAAAAAAGGTCCGGATTTTCTCCGTCCGGGAGGTCCGGACCTGATCCATTTTCTATATATATATATATATATATATATATATATGGGAAAAATGTATATACACAGCTGTGTATTACACAGTAGGCTATGGCGACAGTTTTTGGGCTATAACGACGGGTGTCGTCATAGCTATTCTTGGCTATGGCGACAGTTTACCGTCGCTATAGCCCAAAAAATCTGTCGTCATAACCTTACTGTGTAATACACAGCTGTGTATATACATATACCCCTATATATATATATATATATATATATATATATATATATATAGATATATATATATATATATATATAAAGGATCAAGATCATTTCCCTTATCTAGCATTCCTCCTTAAATAGCACTCCTTTATTAAAACTATGTCGTTTTGGAGATTTTTAAAAGAATGGTCTCACTTGCTTTCCTTTTATTTACAAAAATGCCACCTGCGACCCCACTTGTTTTTTAAATAAAATTCCAAAAGGACATAGTTTTAATAAAGGAGTGCTATTTAAGGAGGAATATTAGATAAGGGGAATACTCTTGATCCTTCCTTTATATATATATATATATATATATATGGGAAATGATCTATAGAATATGTTAGCCAGATGGACTGTTTCAACTAACGCTCATCCAGCCCTCCAAAATTAGAGTAAATGACTGAGATGAGGGCCCAACCACTACTCCCTCTAGCGATCAACCAAATTTTTTTTCTTGGCTGCTACTCCTTTTAGCGGCCAGTCAAAATGATCGTGTTTTGACTGACCGCGAGACGGAATAGAGGCCAACAAAAAAATTGGCTTAATTACTGATTATCTATTTATTAATCAGTAAAATAAAATAATAAAAAATTATAAGATAATCAGTAATTATCTTTATATTTATCCTTATACTTATTAACAGATTATCCTTATACATATTACTTATTAATCAATAAATAAAATAAAAAAATTATAAGAATAGTCAATAATTATCTTAGAAATACGTATTAACAAATTAAGTAATGTAAGAAGAAGAATTACTGATTATCGGCTTAGGAATTTTTAATTATAAATAGAAAATAGGATTGAGTTTATATATTCGAGTAGTGACTATAGATTAAATTCAATCACTATTTCCGTATGTATAATTAAAAATTATAAGACAGATAATTATTAATTATCCTTATTAACACACTTATTTTATTAATAAGTATAAGAATTGAATTACTGCATTATACTTATAATTTTTCTATATTATTTTATTTACTGAATTAATAAGTAATTACGTATAAGGATAATCAGGATAATCAGTAATTTAAGTCAAAAAAAAAATTTGGTTAGCCTCACTCCCTTTAGCGGCCAGTCAAAAACACGGTCTAGAGGGAATAGCGGCTAACAAAAAAATTGTGACTGACCGCTAGAGGGAGTAGCGGTTGGGCCCTCATGTCACGTCATTCACTCTAATTTTGGACGCTGGATGAGCGTTAGTTGAAACAGAGTCCTTCTGGCTAATGTATTCTATGGATCATTTCTCTATCTATATATATATATATATATATATATATATATATCACAAAACTGAATTAACATCAGTACATTGAACACAATCAATCATTAAGGAGATGCATGATCTCAATTTTTTATTTGGAGCAAGAACAGAAGATATTTCCAATATAGTAGTTCATGCTTCTTTCTAGCAGTTACCTTTTTTTCCTTGTTTATGGTTCTCAAATCTCAATTATTTCAATGACCTTACCTTACGGTTGTAAGTGTTAGTAATTTTAGAAAGCTAATAGGGACTATCAACTTTTCTGCCTAACAGAGGAACGTTCTTTAATCTAATCTAATCTAAACTTGAAAACGAAGGCGATATTAGCCACCAAATCCTTGATTTTCTGCTTAATGCATGAGAGGACTCCTGTTTGATGACTGAACTACCAGTTGCTCAAATGTTCTCTTTAATATTTACCACCACATAATGTAGAAAGCGAGTAATAGTTCACAACTCATTACCTGAATTTCAACTTGACAGCATCGTGTGATTTAACTGCCATCCTGCTCAAGCTCGTGATTATCAACTCGTTGCCATAGATGTCCTTTATATGAGGACTACCATTAATACTTATTGGTCTGGAATAGGTAGAAAGTTGAGGTAGCCAAAGACATTTCATGTTATAAAGTCCTATCTTCTTCCATCGAACATTTAAGCTCTCAAAACCTTTAGAACATCTATCATGGTTTCATGAGGATGGTGCCGTAGACTGTGGATATATAATATAATAGAATCAGTGAAAGCTAAACTGATAGAGCATGGAAGATGGAACATAGTTACTGTAACCAAACGACGACTGAAGTAAACATAAACAATTACCTTAAACCCAAGCGCCCATTTTGTTTGAAACTGAGGGGGTGATCTCAAGTATATTTCAGGGCGATCCGTACATTCCTCCGGCTGCAAAAACCAGGAAAATTGAAGATAATTAATGTATAAGGCCTTGATTCTCTGTCGTCTCAGCTCCAGAGTCCAGACTTATGAGTAACTTTGTCAAGCATTGCATTTAGGCGTAAGAGCCAAGTCCTATAAAGGGTACAAAGGATCTTGAAGAACTCTATTATAGATGACCAGCATAACAACCATTGCAACATAACATGCAAAAAATTAAAGCTGGGCATGCTATTTTGTCGCACTGGCCTTTACTAGAATTCGGGTGGAAAAGTAAAGAGATCCAAAACAAATTGTTTCCAAGAAGGTTATTGGACTAGTTTGGAGCTATTACTTTTAACAATTAAGAAGTTGAAGGGAAATTCTGGCCGAGTGTAAAGCACAAAAATAGTGGAAAAGTGGAAAATTGTTTCCACATTGTGTTGAGCCAAAAGAAATTACGCAATACACAATTGTGCCTCTTCAAGTGTTTGCTACTAAAAACGAAAAAAAAAACATATTATAAGGTATGCAAAACATAACAGTAACAAATTATGCAATGATATACTGAAACAAATTATAAGTTACCAAGCATCCTAGAAGTTCGTTGGTATGGTGACTGCACTGAATTCCAAAACCGATTGTGCAACAGCAGATAATATGTCACAGTTGCCTGAAATAGTACACGACATCAGTTCTACACTTGATATACAGAACACATTACATTTGAGACAGCTTCAGCACCTCATTTTGCACCACCGTTGTGGAGAGAGCCAACCAGTTCAATGCTGTCACATCCTAACTTGACCATCTCTTCAAATATATCCTTGTCAATCTTCCCACATGCATAAGGTAAGATTAGATTGGGGAAAAACAGTTTCAAAGTAAGAAATTCTGCAAACATCACAAATCAAAAGTAAAGATACAAAAAGGAAATTACTTTGAAAAAACAAGAAAACAAACAGAGAGAAGACACGGAGAAGAGATAGAGTAATCAAAAGTGCTCAACAAGTCAAGTGATGACTGGGTTTTATACCTATTATTTAGGTACTTTTAGGCTTAATAATTTGTGAGTTTTTAAGTATTTTTAGTTCATTTTTATGTATTTTAGTGTTTTTGTGCAGAAATTGGAATTTTACCCGAGATGGTGTAAAACGCAGTAAATGATGGATTTTCAACCTTATTATGCAGCTATGACGTCGAGCAGATGGCTTAGCAAGGCGCTGGTGTGGTGGACAAATTAAGCGCATAAAGAAGCAAGAAGAATTCAGCAGAAAGTTGAGTGCCGCGGCGCTACCCCAGTACATTTTCAAGAGTCGCGACGCTGAGAGGAAAGCCGTGACGCTAGGGGCTTTCCCAGGCGCGTAGCTCAGCTAGCTGGAGATCCTTATTTGCTGATTACATTCCAAATTAAGTTGGACACTTACCATTTGAAGCCTAAGGAGTTACAAAGTCTAGAAGGCTGAAAGCATCATTATAAATATGAGGGTTAAGTTCAGATAACCACCTGGAGTTTGAGCGATTTCCCACTTAACCACCTGTAGTCAGTAAAGCTACATTTAAATTCCCGACTTTTTGAGTTGAAGTGAAAACGTTACATTTTCCATCCAAATTAACCGTGCGTGCATGTCAGACGCCAAAAACGCGTGAAAACATTCCTCTCTTATTCTCCCTTCAAACCCACTTTGATTCTCGAGCTCTCTCTCATAATTTCATTTCAGTTTTATATCTAGGGCTAGAGAGAGGCGAGCGATCGTGGTGAATATATATATATATATATATATGTCTGACCATGATCGTGAGCGGCCAAACGGCGGCGATGTTGACGGAGACGGTGGTGGGATTCGCCGAAAAAATGATTAGGAGAAGCAGGGTGGGGATGTTTGTGAAAAACCTGCCAAAACGGGGAAAAGGGTGTCTCGATTTTGATTCAGAAAGCTTCATAGAAGGAACAAGTTGTCTTCTTCTTCTTCTTCTTCTAAATCTTGTTGTTTTTTAGGTAAGAGAGAGAAAATTGGAGTGTTTTATGAGTTTTAAAAAAACCCCAAATGTGGATTCCCCTGTTGAGTCACAAGAAAGCGACCCAAATGGTTCTGGGTTTACATTTGAGATGTTGAGAAGTATGATTGAGAAAAATGAGTTGTACGAGTGGGCATGTAGAATATATTCTACTTCTTTAATTCCCACTATGTTGGCATGTAGAATTTATGTAGAATTTATGTTGTATGTATACAGTGAAACTGAATTTTTGATTAGATGGATGAAAAAGAAAAATATTTGTAGTATATATGCTTTATAATTGGCGGGCGGTTTGATGCTATGCATGCTCTCAACTTAATTTTAGCTGCATATAAGTTGTTCGATGAAATTTCTCAGCCAAGGTCAGTACCTAAAAGGTGGATTGAAATGACCAAACTGAAATGTTTTTTTTAATTAATTCTTATTATCAATTCTATCAAAACTCTGTGTTGAAGTTATTTGGAGAGGTCGTCCTTTGCCATTGCAGTTGCTTCTAGATGTTGACGGAGACGATGAAGGGTCAATGTCTTGTTTTGATGGCAGCACGGGCACATGAACTGGAGTTTTCAAATTGGAGTTTTGTAGGTTTCGAGGAGGCTCTTAGTAACTGGTTGGAAGAAGTCCCAGGTCTTCAGTGTATCTGGAACCAATATGCAGAATATGCTCTCCAGAATGGGAGATGCAATTTTGTGAAAGAATTAATGGATCGATGGTTTCAATCTGTTTGGAAAGTTCAGGGTTCTCAACATAATATATTGGATAACATGGTGAGAACTCCTTTGGTTTACCTGATCCTGATTCTTTGATCTGTACTTCTAGTAAGATTGATGTTGCATTTGGGCTACTTAATCTCTCTCTCTCTATAAGCTATTGCAGAATGGTCACATTGAAGCACACTCAGCCACTGACAGGGCATTGAAGTGTGCTTCTGCGGAGAATTATAAGCATTGCGTGAGAGAGCATGCCATGTTTTGGCTCACTGATGGTTCACGGTCGAAAGATGCTCCTGTCGGTGAAGTGTTGAAGATCCTGAATCAGTATCTAGTTGATACCTGGGCTTTCCCTGCCACAGAACTGTTGTCTAGAAAGTTCATTCAGACTATCAAGAAACCCCGTGTGCAACAGTTAGTTAGCAACTTGTTTAGTCCCGTCTCTGTAGATTTTTCTTTGGTAAACTTAGTTCTTGAAGCATGGTATGGGCCGTCACCACGATCGTTTATATATAAGGAGGGTAATTAAGTCTTTATCCAACTTAAGTAATAGAGCTATGACAGAAAGCAGTTATTCACTTCAACTAAAAAAGTCGGGAGTTTAAATGTAGCTTTACTGACTACAGGTGGTTAAGTGGGAATCGCTCAAACCCAAGGTGGTCATCTGAACTTAACCCTAAATATGGATATCTAGGGTTAGATATAGGGATATATACAGAGGGAGAGAATTCCCATAAGTATTCTTATTTTGGGGGATTGTAAAGGTGTGGGGAAAAAGCCAATGAACACCATGTGAGGCTAATTCTCCACAATTTATTACCAAGTTCAAGAGCAAACAAGATACCATCGAGAGGCCATGGATCGATCATTGGAGATAGAAGAATGGCGGGATACAATTTTTCTTCTCTAAACTTTTATTTATTTTTGTCTTTCATTGATGTTGAATATTTTGTAGATTATAATTTTATCTGCTATGAATAAGGTTTTAAATATAAGAGTTTTAATTGAATCCCATGTGTAGTTTTGTGTAGTTTAGATTGAATCTCTTTCTATTTGATTGGGACCATATGAATTGGTTCATTATATTTTGTGCGTTCATATATAATTACTTGATCATTAATTAAGTGAGATAATTTATATGAAATTGGAAAATGGATTATAGATTTAGATCTGAATATAATGACATGTGATTATGTTTATTCTTCCTCGGATTGAATTCATAATTTGTGTATAGGATAGGAATATACCTATATGCCATGTGTAACCAATTTGAGAATTTGATGTTAATGAATCTATTCTAATTTAATTTGTATAGGAATATAGTAAGTTAGTTAGAATGAATATTTTTATTTGCTATTGGAAGAGGCTGATAAATAAAATTAAGTATTCATGGTTAACAATTCATCGTGACAGTATAATTAAATAGAGAGTTAGGAGATTTGAATGAAACATGGAATGAAATTAAATTCTTAACTATATTTATTTGTGTAGTTATATTTTATTATTTAGTTATGTATTTTTAGTGTTTAGTTTAATTATTAATTTTAATTAATTCATCCGTTTGAATAAGATTGACTTGATATAAAATTGGTATTTGAAAAAACAGTAGACTTAATTCTTCATGAAAACAATACTTTATTACTAAGTTGATCGTGTATACTTAAGTGTATTTCCTAAGTAATAAATTTAGGCAAACATCAAGATATTCTCATTAAACAATATGGGGGTCCTACAGGATGTGCACCAAAAATGTGTACACAATGTCTTCCAAAGTCATCGTCACAATATGTTGATAATGTTTCAGAATTACATAGGATTCCAGAATTGCACTCACCTCTTTCGTATTATATGATGCTTTAATTGGACGGGCGGCAATATGTCGTGGAAGTTGCTGTTGAAACCAAGGATGTTTATGTATTTCAGGAATCGATACGCGGTTTGCTGGATCGATGATAAGAATCCGCGCAATCAAGTCACGAGCACCAAGTGACAAATGATTTGGGAATGTGTATACACCACTCTGAAAGCAGAGTATACTTTTATCTTATTATGGGAGAAACAAATACCAGAGGTAGGAAACAAATTAGTTAAATAATTAACAGATTCATTTTAGCAAACCTTTATCTTTGCATATAAGCCAGGAAGATTATCATCATCAAAAGGAAGTCTTCCACATAAAAGAGCATACAAGATAATCCCGCAACTCCAAACATCAACTTCCGAACCAGCATATAGTTGTTTAGCAATGACCTATCTCAGAAGTATTTCAAATCAAGTTAGAACCAAAGCTTATTATTCCAAAATATATATGCTGTTATTAGAAGTAAGCCTGCACCTCCGGAGCAGCATAATTAGGGCTTCCACAGCTTGTTTTGAGAAAATGACCATCATGCATGATATTTCCTAAGCCAAAGTCCGCAATTTTGACCTTACGTTCAGTATCTAAAAGTAGATTCTCTGGCTTGAGATCTCGGTGAACAACCATGTGAAGGTGGCAACATTCTACACCTGAAATAATCTAATCTAACATTCATTAATATTTCTATATTTCTTGTGCTTGAAATAGAACTTATAGGAGAATGAGTTACATATAACTTATTACAAACAAGAATAGGTTACAAATAGTTGCATGAAAACTATTATTGAAAGCTTCTTACCTAATTTATTTGAGTTGGGTTAGTCTTACAAATAAATTAAAGGAACTGGAGTTAAAAAGACAAATATATACTCCCTACGTCCCTTAATATAAGACGTTTTAGATAAGTTTTTTTGTCCCTTAATATATGACGATTTAAAATTCCAAGTAAGCATTAATTGCTTAGTTTCCAATATTACCCCAAGTATTAAGTATAACTTTGGTTCTCTCACTATTTTTTGCCAAATAAATAACAATCTTTTTTTCCAATATAAGGGCAATATAGACATTTGATATTATATTTATTGCTATACAATCATTTCCTTAATACTTGTGCACAACTCTAAAAAGTCTTATACTATTAAGGGATGGAGGGAATAGTATAAATATAGTTACAAATGTAATATAACCTGTCATAAATTTTTATAAGCATGAAATATTGATTTCTTCAATTAATCTTGCTTCTAAGGATCTGCTTCGTATTTAGTATTTTATTGATTCCTCACATCTCTGATACAATGCGCTAAAATTTTCCAAAGTTGAGGCTTGGTTCCTTAATGTATTATATGCTCAAATCAACTGACTAAATGTAATTTGAGTTATATTGTCACCTAACGCATGTGATGATAATAGCAGTCATCCAATGCCTAATTATTATGTACGATATTAAGAAAATTATTGAAATCTTTTGTTTTACCAGAAAGCATGTTCCAAGTGTCTGAGATGCATTCTCAATAACTCATACAAGTATATACATCACGTATTAGATATACTTGTCCCTTATAAAAAGATTACACAGTTTTCCACGAACACGCCGTCAAACATTTAAAAGCATTCAAAAGAGTCATTAAAGGAGAAAGGACATTGTAACTTGCTCTGCATGCATGTAAACGATAAGAGTAAAATTAAATGTTAATACATGTACAATTTTACTGTAAACGGAGTAACAGAATATGCCCTGATCCATGCACAAAAACAATAAAGTTTTAATAGGAGGTTTGCAAACGGATCAGATTCCATGTTAATAAAGCCTTCAAATTATTAGTACGGAAGCTGCCTAGTTTGGTACGAATCTCAGTCTCTTTCTCTTGTCATTTCCAGCCAAGTGAAGCTCATACAGCACCATTTGAGAACCAATATGGTGCCAATACCTCAACATTTGAATATTTGACTTCAACAAATTCTTTGTTTTTATTTCTGTAACTTGTATATTCCTTTTACCATTTGCTTCTCTTCATTCAGTTCAGCTGCGCTGGTTGTGTTCCCTTATCCAGCATTTAATTGATTTCTGACGTAGTTTAAATTGTTTTATATTCCTAGCTTTTTTTGCTTTACATAGACTATCTTCTAACGTTGTAATAATACTGACTGAGTTACCAAGTATAGAAGGCTGAGTGTGCATGGACGAGTGAGAACGGCCGAGCATGGGTACCGAAAGCCAAAGCAAAAAATGTCAAAGTACAGATTGCCAAGCACGAGTGGCTGAGTGCACATGGCTGATTGCTAGTGGCTAAGCATCCATAGCCAAGCACGAGTCAAGCACCAACACTTGAAAAAAATTCAATAAATTTCCTCAGCCCGGACTAAGGAGCTAGTATTCTGCTATGGTTCGATTACCAGTTTCCTGATGACCATTCTAATAAAGGAAAATAGCACAACAGCTATCCTAGTAAGATACGGAAAGCTCTCCGATTCTCACAACTCCATTACATAGGAGGCTTTGGGGGGGGGGGCAAGTGTGAGGATATCAAAATATGACCAACCAGAAGATGACAAATATATAGGCCTGAAGGGCATTACAATCATTCCATTTAGGGGTGTAATGGACTTTTCAGGTAGCTTGTTTGCACCTTTTCTATTAACTAATTTCGTTCTACAAGAAACTACAGATAAATCCAGATAAAGAAATACACTTTTTCCTCCTCATTCTAAGACCCGAACTAACTCCTACACCAGAGGGGCCTCCCAGGGACTACTCTGAGGATCCTTCTAACATGTTCATGATCTTGCAGAAAAAGACTTGCAATATGGAACCAAGGAGTTTCTAGATGGAGCCAGGTCCAAGCTACATGGTCATGTTCCAGCTCCAGGCAACTTGTTTAAAAGAACAATTGAAACTCGGTCTGTGAAATGGATTTTAATTCTGATATTTCCTTAGAAAATGTGAGGCCTTTTCATTTTCTAGCAAAAATTCAATAAAAACTTAATATATGGATTAAACTGAATACTTTAACTTGTTAATACTCTTAATTTAGAGTACTGAAATATTTCATTGTTGTTTTACCTATAATTCCATAACATTTAAACTAAGTATTGGATGCTTAAACATCACATTTGTCCTATAGAACAATCAACTCGTTGATTCAACTAAAAATTTTCTATAAAACTTAGTTTTATTACATTTAGATTCTTAGAGAAATCCTATCCTAACTTTAAACACTCAAATAAAGCTCCCCAGAGTACCACATTTTAGCCTATGTAATATATCGCGTACCCGTATTGGTTCCACGAATCGAAACGAACCACGTTCTAGATAACACCGAAACAAAACATAACATTCAAAAATAAATATTGACAGACCTTCCTTTTAACTGCTAATCTCAGTCTAAAGCCTCGTCTCTTCAACAGTTACCCAACCATATACTGTAACTGTTAAGATAATCAGAAATGACACTGTACCGAGATCATAACAAAAAACCAGAAAATCAGGATCGATTATATTAAATAGAGAAGAAAACAAATCAAAAGCAAATTATTCTAAATACCAGAGTATCCTTGCTAGTACCTGTTGAAAAAAGTGGCGAGCCTCGGCCTCCTGGAGTCTACCATTCTCTGTAATATAATCAAATAGTTCACCAGAATTCATATACTCCATGACCATATAAATGGTTGAGTGAGTCTCTATGACCTCAAAAAGGCGTACTACATGTGGATGCGAGAGTAGCCTCAGTATATTGATTTCTCGTCTCACTAGAACAACACCAATATGAGGAAAGGATGTCACACGATGCCATATACATCAAAGAAATAGCTTTAGGTGTGAACTAACATCTTAAAAACAAAACAAGAAAGATGATGAAAACAGCGAACAAGTGGAAGCTTTTAAGAACAATGCTACGGAAAGAATAAAAGAAACAAGCTTACAACCACAAAGTTTGTGCTTAAAAATCTCTGCCCATAAGACCATAAGTAAAGAAACAACAATAAATTTGCTTAAGAGTAATACAATACTATCCAAATGTACAATGTACCTCTTTCTGCTGCTATGTCATTAATTGATTGACGATCAAGAATTTTTATAGCAACTTTGATCCCTGTCAAGGTATGATGTGCAAGTTTCACTTTACCAAATGCACCAATGCCAAGGGTTTTCCCCATCCTATAATTCAGTAGACTCTTTTGAGATGATTTTGTCCTATTAGCAATACTTCCATCCATTTCAATGCAGCTGGCGGTAGATTAGCATAATTTTAGATTTTTAGTAGTAGTAGTGATCCACAAACAAACACAATATAATCCAGTGTAGCGTAGAGAGTACACTAAACCACAATCTTATTACGCTCTACAATCTATATGGCCAAGCAGAAAATCTGAATGATGTGGCCATAAGAAAATGAAACTCTACAATCTATTCAAGAAAATGTTGATAAAAATAAAAAATAAAAAATAAAAAAAAGATAGTTATTTGTTCTTCAATGCTAGCCACTTCTAAATATTAACAAAAGGAATTAAACAAAAATGATGTGGAGGTGTATCAGTACATTATCATGTATTATAGTATCAGCTTGGTTCACAATTAAATTTTCAATTAATTCCTCGTCCATTCAAGGTATCTACTACCTCCGTTACTAAAAGATTGTCGTTTAAGGTTTTGGCACATGGATTAAGAAATTATTATTTACCAAGTAAAATTTGTTTGAAACCCCTTTATGGGAAGTTGAAAACTATTAATACAAGGGAGAGAATTTCTTGGGAAAATGAGAGAAGGTAAGGGTAATATAAGAAAGTAAATAATTTATTCTCCTCAAAAGTCGTAAACGACAAACATTTTGAAACAAAATTTTTCTTCTAAAACGGCAATCTTTTAGGAACGGAGGGAGTAATTAAAAACATAAGCATCCTACTGCTATGAATATATGACCATGATGATAATTGTTAACTTAAAGATGATGACGATAATAGTAACACTATCAATTTGAAATAAAGATTAGCATATTTATGCCAGTAAAGCAGATGTTCCTAACTTCCAAATACTGTTGTTTACTCATCTGATAAAAAAGCAATACAAACCAGTTGATACAATTAAAAAGTTAAAAAATAACAGATGCGGATCAAACGCTCAGTTCACCAAGAACGAAAAGGAAAAAAAAAAAGAAGCTAGCAAATCAGTGTAACATATATCAATAAAAATCCTAAGACTGGAATTGGAGAAAAAGAACATCACGGATATCAATCAAACAGTAACAGAAACACAAAATAAAGCAAAATCCAGTTTATATATAACATTTTATGCGAAATGAGTATAGATACGCACCAAATTGAATGTCTCTGAAATCCCTGATCCTATAGAAAATTCGAAATACGGTAGGAATACAGAAAGAAGAAGAAGAAGAAGGGATGTATAATTTAGAGAGAGGAATTTTTGCAAGAATTATATGCTTATATTGATAAATCTTAAGATAATATAGTCTAGAACATAACGCCGGGCCAGATGAAACAGGACGAATAAGCGTGCGAGTACAACAATATATACATATATATGTATGAACAAATATGTATAGAAAGAGATAAAGAGAAAGATAGTGGTGTGAGAAAGACAAAGGAAGAGAAGCAGACAAAAGTGAAGAAGAGAGTGGCATCTTTTCAGGCTTCAGCTTCCAACTTTTTAACTTGGAAGAGGGAAATAGGAATGTCATGACTTTCCTTTCCTTTTATAATTAATAAGAGATACTCCCTCTCTTATTTAATACTATAAGTAGTTTTAGATGCACATATACTAAATAAATGATTATATAATATTAAATATAATATAATTTGTTTATATTATCTTTATATTAGAAAAAAAAGTTATTTATTAAATAAAAAATAGTGAAAAAATTAAATTATATTTAATATTTTAGGTATTATTGGAAACTAAACAATTAATACTTACTTGAAATTTTTAAACAATTTATATTAAGAGATAAAAGTGTTGAAAACTTGTAACTCATAATATGGAAGTCACTGAAAAAGGCTAGTGCGGAGCGGAGCGAAGTGACGCACTAGCCCATCAGGGTTGACCCAAAGGTCGTGGGGGGTGCAGGGGCGAAGCCCCCCGCGATACGGTACATGTTGTTTTATTAGATGGACATTGTGATGCCCCCAAAATAAGTATACAACACTCATTCTGAGTCGTCAAATACATGATACAGAAAAACAACTACAACTTTATTATTACAATTGTCGTGCAAAATACGATAACACATACTGTGAGTTTAAATACAAATATTGTCTTCTAGACAATATCCACACCCAAATAAAATCCTCATTATAATTATTGATGTACTATTTTATAAAATTAGCGAGAACTGCTAAAATAACTGACTAGGACCATCACTCTATACCCCGACTGGTTCCTACTATGTTCTCGCTTCCTGAGAAGAAAAATGGAACAAAAAGAAAAAGGGTGAGCTCAACTAGCCCAGTAAAGAATATTAAGACTAAGATAATATACAACAAATTATCCTTAGTCTTCAACAAAAAAAAATCTGATAGAATACAAATAGACAACAAGTTTTAGATCAACAACTGCAGCGAAAATAATAATTCATTAGAAGAGTTAAATAGAGAATCAAATCTATTATCATCTATGAATTTAAAATTCATCATCAATATTTTATCCCTGTAACATCAATCAATATACATCTTGCATCAAATATTCATCTTTGCACTACGGACCAAATATATTCATTTGTATTACCAGTTGGTCATATTCATCTCAACACCTGTTCATCTTTGCACTACGGACCAAAGATATTCATCAGGTAATCATACATCTTTGCACTACAGGCCAAAGATATTCATTAAGTATCACCATTAAGGACTGAGGATGATGAAAAATATTTTAGAAAACAAATCCAGTGAAACAGAAGGGCAAATATTAGAGATTCGTATCCCGATTTATCCAAATTCAATAATACTCCATAATAATCAAGTTTGAAGTAGAATAAAGATCAAAACATGTATACAATCAAAGATAGTAACCATAAAAGACATCTGGAATGAAAAAGAAAAAATATCATTTTTCGATGAATAGTGCCGTATTTGTAAATAGTGTCGTATACGTGAATAGTAACCCCGACGCAAAAAGGTAGAAATTTCATAATAAAATTCATAACAATATCTCGGCATAATGATATTGAAGAAAATAATATCATTTAAAAAGAAAATAATATCCCTTACCTCAAAGAATCAGTACTTTGGAATGAAAGGTCGGAAGTGATGCTGAATGAAACTTGTACTGAACATCAACTATAAAAGTATCTAAATACTCACAAAATATGCTCGATAATATAAAGAGAGAAAGAGAGAAAGCTTATGTTTCTGGTGTGATTTTCAATTCTAACTTAGCCCTATATTTATAGAAAAATGTTAGCCCGCTGAAGTAGACTTGACCTGCTACCTGATGGCTTTACCTGCTAATATTGCCACCCACCACATTTGAAATAAAATTCAGTATATTTTTTCACCAACCACAAGTGGGGCCCACTCAATTCTAGGATTTTCCACCAAAATCAATTATAACCCTAATTTCCGAATCAGATACCTCTTAAAATTCATAACAAATCATTCGTTCATTTTTAACTGTTCAAAATTTGTGCACATAAACATAACTTATATATGTATAACATATTCAAAAATCACAACGATCCAACGATCAGATTAAAAATTATAACTCACACAATATATCTCAAGAACAGTGATTTAATTTTTAATACCTCCATTCCGATAAAAACACCTCAACATTAATTCCTTCAATTATAACCGCATAAAATAAATATATCCATCAATTATATCCACATAAAATAAATATTTTTTTATCATATAATCAATAATTAATTATTCACAAATAATATTACAGAATCACAATTATGACAACCAGACCGTTCCCAGAAAAGAGGGGGCTTTCCGATAAGGATTTCTCCTCACTGGCGCGTAATTAGGTGACCAAACCTCTCCTTAAACAGAACTTTCTAGACATTGTCAATAATGCTATCTAATAATATTATTCAAATAATATGAATTATTGATCTGATAATGGAAAATATTGTGCAGTGACAATTATTGAAACAACAATAATATAAAATATCAACGCAGTAATTATTGAATCAATAAAATAAAATATTAAAAAATAATTACTGTAACAATTATTGAGTAGTGTCTTCTTACGTAAGAATCAATAATTCAAAAATACTGTGCAATACCGTGTGTTACTATGCAACCACGCGTATTACTGTATTTTAACCAGCGGGTATTCCAGCAGTGTTAACGTTAACAACTACGCCGTTATTTATAAAAATTCAAACTTGTCGTTTTCTTCATCTGATAGTTATTCTGTTATGAGGCCCACGAATGGCTGCGCCGTCGTACGAATATTCCCCGACAACACGAATATTCCACAACCAAACGAATATTCTCTGACAAAAAATTAATATTTTATAACCACTTGCTTATTTTGTAAAATTTACACATTTCACCCATAACTAAAGTATTATATCAAATTAACTCTTTATTATTTCAAGATAATAAATAGAGAAAATTTAATTTTATTCATAATAAGTTGGGGTCTTACAGACATTATGGGTAATTGAGACATAATGTGAAGTAGGGTTGGAATAGGATTAGTAGTTATAAATACTATCTATTGTAAAGCCCTAAGTGACTAAGGAATCATTGATAAACAACCAGCCGCCTGTGGAGTACCCAAATTGGAGAACCACGTAAATCTCTTGTGTTTTTTCTTAATTCTCTATCGTTTGTGTGCGTGTGTGTGATCTCATATTCTAACAAAAAGTATTTTTATAAAACCACTTATATTAAAGGACGAATAAATTATCAATTTTCTATTTTAAAAATAGTAATTATGTAAGATTCCTTTAGCTGATTAGTCGTACAATATTGTCTTTTTGAGCAAACTTTATAGAGGTTCTAATAGGCATGTAAATGTTAATCGAAAAACTAGTTTTCGTCCACATCTGTATTCGAAAAAAAAATGGATATATCCATATTTAAAAAAAATGAATGTAACCCTATTCGGTTTAAAGGTATCCGCAAATAAACGGATACGAATATGGATATATAAGCGTATTCGTATTCGTTTAACATTTGACCTTAAATATATATTAATTATTGTATAATAAGTAAAATAATTTTTTTAAAGTGACATTCCTTATATAATAATTAGTTCTCATTAACATATGAAAATTATTTAAAAAATATATCATTTTATTTTTAAAAAATAGAAAATAACACTTTTATTCTAATATTAATAAACTGAAATAAATTGATTTAAGTATAGTTAATAGATTTTTACTATTATAAAGACATTATAACCCGCACTCTCCATTAATACAATGAAATAAAATAAACTTTTTATAACTATTTAAATTGTAATCTATGTATTGAGAATAAATTATAGATAAAAGTTTCCATAAACATATTATTAAAGTTTAAATCAAGTATTGGAGAAAAAATAATTAAATATTCAGTGTAAACTTTTGAATCTAATTATAAATTATAAATATTCATACATACTACAGTATTACTCCACGCACATAAAATAAATAACACTCTTTTTTTAATACAAAAATAATATAAATAATTAATATTATATTATATTTAATGTTATATAATTATTTTTTTAATATATCCACATTTATTAAGTTAGTAGTTTTTGATTAGGACCGGGAGTAGTGCAGGAATGTAATTTCAATTACTATTGATTCCCGAACAGAGAGCATAAAGATAGTATGCTTTAAATACAGATTCCCCATCACTAAACTTTGATAAATGCTAACAACTGTCCTGCATTTATTGTGTTTAAAACAATAAAAACATAAAAAAAATTAATATTTTTACGTGAAAATAATGATTATATAAAGAAAAAAATTATGTACATAATTTTAATTCACACGTGTAGAAGACTCGTTAACTATTCATATGAGAAAATGTCATTTTTTTTATTTGAAAGTATCAGTTTTCAAAATTAATCATGCTATAATTAATTTTAGTTTTATTAAGTCATAGAAAACTTCTTGAACACATTTAAATACTCCATAGTTTACCTAGAACTTACTAGTGAGTTCAAAAATAAATTGGTAATATCTCCGTTCTATAATAACTGTCTTTTTTAAAATAAAAATTTATTTTAATTTATTTGTCGTTTACAACTTTCTAGGAGAATAAATTATTTATTTTCCTATATCACCCCTAACTTCTCTCATTGTCTCAAAAAAATTTCTATTTTGTATTAATAGTTTTTAACTTCACATAGAGGGGTAGTGATGAAATTTCATATAAATTTTAATTCTTAAATAATAATATTAAATGAATTTTTTAATTCATGTGCATGAAATTAAAAAGACTATTATTATGGAATGGAGTTAGTAACAAGTGGCGTAAAATACTGCTATCATTTTATATTTCGTACACATGTGGCATAACAAGTAAGAATTAATTATGTGTTAAAAATAAATTAAAATACGTAAAAGAAAAGGTCAATAATTGAGTCGGAGTTTTTATTGGACAAGGGCCATTTCAGCCAGTGGCGGAACCAGAACGATTTTGTAGGGGGGTCAAAATTTTTAAACCAAGCGGATGGAAATTATTAATACCACCACTTGCGGAACTTGTTAATTGTTAAAAATATATGATATTCTAATTGTTCTAAAATATAAGACTAAAATGAGCTTTTAATTATTTTGTTCAAACTAAACTGATAAACTGTATTGGAAGAGCTAGCTAGCAAATGGGCCGTGGGTGTTTAGGGACATTCTAGCGATTTTTTTTTTGTTTTTTTGGTTTTTTTTTTGTAGTACCTCTTAAAAAATGTATAATATTTGTTTTAACTGAAATTTTTATAAAAATCAATTTTTTAAGTATAATTTGAATACATACAAAAAATAAAGTCTGTACAGTCTGTACAACTCTGTTTCTTGTATGTATCCAATTTATACCTAAAACACTGTTTTTTATAAAAATTTCAGTTGAAATAAATACTATACATTTTTTAAGAGGTACTACAAAAAAAAATGTCGCTAGAATGTCCACACAAAAATATTCCCCTAGAATTACTCTAAAACAAAACAGGAAATTTGGTCTAAGAAATTATCCACCAAAGTTTAATTAAGAGTCTAATTATCTCGCTACCCGAAGTACCGTTAAGTAACTACAATGAACCCTTTTATTATTTTCGGTTGCTTTTTTTGCAGAAAAATGGCAACGTGTCATAATTTAATATTTAAATATAGTTGATTATATAAATACGTAGTTGAATTATTAAAATAGTAAAAATACACATATATATAGAAAAAAATAACATATTAAAGGAGTATAAAAATTTATACATAATTAATTATTAAATATCCAAGTAAAATAATTAACACAAAATAAAATAATTAACATACTAATTAATCCAAATAAAATAATTAACAAAAAAATTATGTCAAATAAATTACTTAATTAAACTAATTAAATCAAATAAACATTAATACGACTAAAATGAAAACAAAACTAAAAAAATAACATTATCAATGGCAGCACTGTTTTTCTTTCTCTTTACTTTCATCTTTTCCTCCATTTCGTCATCACCCACCATCATTACTATCCTTCTCACACAATTCCACACGAAATCCAAAAATTCATCTCCATTTTGGTACGAAAAGTTATTCCACTTAACATTTTTGTCAATAAACATTAACAAGATCTGGTTTGGAGACTCCTTCTCCCTTCCCATCCCCGTCCCTTTTTTGTAATGGCAGCTTCTTTTTGTAGATCTGGATTGATTTTTTTTGTTAAGTATCCCCCACCACGCCCCGCCCCCGCCCGCCCTCCCGCCCTCCCCCTCCCCCCTCCTCCCTCCTCCCCCCTCCTCCCTCCTCCTCCTCCTCCTCCTCCTCCTCCCTCTCCTCCTCCCTCCCTACCGGGGTCAGATGCCCCCGCTCCCCCCTAGTTCCGCCTCTGCCGGCCTCCCTCCCCACCTAGTTAGCCTCCCTACCGGGGTCAAATGCCCCCTCCCGACCCCCCCTGGTTCCGCCTCTGATTTCAGCACAACACTCCTTCCTCCGTCGACACGTGGATCTATGGCATCTACCCATCCTCTGTGTTGGCCGCCAATGCCTAATCTTCCAAATTCTCCACGCCCACCCAGAAATCCAATCTTCTTTTCTTCGTGGGTTTGGGTATAAATAGAGAAATTAGCGAGATACTTGTCATAATAGTACATTTGTTAATTAGATTTTGCTTCTTTCACAGTATTTGGTTGTGCTTATATGATCGATACAACGTAAATCGGGATGTGATCTTTTTCTGCGTGTCAGTACTGTATTAATCAATCGAGATGTGCTTATTTGAGGTCGGAAATGGTTAATATGAAGTTAATTTTGATCAATTGACCAATACGATGTTGACATAAAGACCGGAATGTAATTTGTCTGCGTGTCAGCACTGTATTGGTCAACTGACAAACTTACCATAAAGTTAACTTCATGATAATCAGATCCTTGATCCTTTGGGATCATAAAGGCATACATGTATAAGTGGTGCCTTATTTATAAACTTGTTTGGTGATTTAGTCGGTTTTTCATACTTTATAGAAAGAAAGATTGATTAGTACGAGTGTTTGAGTACAACATTGTTGAAATGGCTTATTTATAAACTCAATTATGGAATGATGGATAGAAGAACATTAAGACAACGACAATAGGTTGTTGATTTTCCTCATTGTAGCTTTATTAATGGTTAGATATGGTATCCAATATATTTTTTAATCTATATACTTAAATAAAATTCTTTCCTTCCAATGGTGTTTCTCATTGGGAGGAAATGGGGTGCATTCTGCTCTACCTCTCGCAACAATCCATTGTTGTGGTCGAACGTGAAACATCAATGAAGAACTTCTCAAAACAACCGCTAGGGGTCTTCTATAGGTGCTCTCCAAAGAACAACTTTTCTCAAAACCTCATTCAAAAGGTATTGAGATCTCATTCTAATTAAGAATTCTTGTGGTTCTAGAGAATCCAACTACAGGAGAACCAAGAACAACGGTTAATACGAATAAGAGAAACTCTGTTATAGTCATTCTTGACACTTTGTAATCCAATAATTAGCGTTCATTTTCTTAATTGAATTGCAATTAAACTCATAATCTTTTATCAAAAGGATTGAGCCGAATATAAAGAACCTATTACATATATATATTTGTTGTAGGCCACCACAAACGCAACATTTATTATAATCAATTGTAATAAAAAATTATAAAATTTATTGATAATATGTAGTGAGACAATTTTACCCCTAACAATATTTAATAAATCATTTTGATGTTGCATATGTAAAACCATAGTCTAAAACTAGTGCATGATTTTTGCAGTATGTAATCCTTCCCCCTTAATAAAATGAGTTTCATTTGACATCTGACTTTTTTATTTGAATATATATTTTTTATGCATTTAAAGTTGCTGGATACCCCATGTCTCAGTTGGTACCCCATATCGCTTGCAAAACAAGATGTTTTGGGTTTACCTCGCCTCCAAATTATCAAAAAAAAATAAAAAATAAATAAATAAAGTCGATCATAGATATAGTTATTAGATATATTATTCTCTTCTATTTTTATCTTGGTTGGGTTTGGGCAATTTTTGCAGTTTACATTTCTTTGGTTGAGAACTGTAATTTTGTGTATAAGCACACTTAGAGGGGTGAATAGGTGTTTAAGTTTAAAGTGATAAACAGTAAATGTGACGCTCCCAAAATAGGTATACATCACCTATTCTGAGTCGTCAAATACATGGTACAACATACAAATACATTCTTAAATATACAACATGAGCTGTGAGTTTTAATGTAACACCCCAGTCCCACATCGAAAGATAGGGGAAAAATTTGTCAAAAATTTATCTCCATATAAGGAAATAAAGTTACTACCAATAGTACTTTCAAGTCATGACCATTTGGGAGCCTGTGGTGGGCTAGATGACCTAAGAAGATATTATTGGGCCAGTTGTTTGAGACCTTATTTGGATGGATTTGATTTGATTCGGACTTGGGATTTGACCCAAAATTTGTTCCGGACTCGGGATTTGACCCGGGTTGTTTCATATGGTATCAAAGCCGACTCTCGAAAGCTCGGGTCGGGTCGGGTCATCCGATCGGGTTGCCGGAGGTGGGGACACGAAGGCTGGTGGTATTATCCCACAATGGAGAGATGAAGGTCCGGAGGTGGGGACACGAAGCCAGCTGGTATTATCCCACAATGGCTAGAGAGGCAAAGATCTTTGGGCCGTGTGTGTGATCGGTTCTGACGGGGACGTCAGAAATTTAAGTGAGGGAGTTTGTAACACCCCAGTCCCACATCGAAAGATAGGGGAAAAATTTGTCTCCATATAAGGAAATAAAGTTACTACCAATAGTACCTTCAAGTCATGACCTTTTGGGAGCCTGTGGTGGGCTAGATGACCTAAGAAGATTCTATTGGGCCAGTGGTTTGAGACCTTATTTGGATGGATTTGATTCGATTTGGACTTGGACTTGGGATTTGACCCAAGATTTATTCCGGACTCGGGATTTGACCCGGGTTGTTTCATTTAATACAAACATTGTCTGCTAGACAGTATTCAAACTCAAAGTAAGTTCTCAATACATTTATTAACACACTATTTTATAGAATAATGAGGACTACTAATGCTATCCTCTGGACCGTCACTCCGTTCCTCGGCTAGTCCCTGTTACGTTCTCATTTCCTGAAGAGAACAATCACTCCGTTCCTCGGCTAGTCCCTGTTACGTTCTCATTTCCTGAAGAGAACAATGAAAGTAAAAAGGGTGAGCTCAACTAGCCCAGTAAGAAATATTATGACTAAGATAATGCAGAATAAATTATCGTTAGCCTTCAACAGTGTTAAACTGATACAATATAACAACCATCAAGTTTAACTGCAGCGGGACAATCAATCCATTAAAAGAGTCAAGTAGAGAATAAAATCTACTATCTTTTATGATTTATAAGGTTTTTCATCACTTTTATCGCTGAGACTCAGCTTAATAAATAACTCACAGCATCCCTGCACTACGGCCAATGATATTCATTAGTATCACAACCATAAATTATCCATGCACTACGGGCCAAGGATATTCGTGTATTCATCTATGGTCATGATCATGCCAACAACTGTCCATCAATGCACTACGGGCCAATGAGGACTTTTACCACATCATTTATAACATTACGGTCATGATTATACCGAATAATCCCTGGTCATAATCATACCAAGTCCATCTATGCACTATAGGCCACAGATGACTTTCAACATAATATAAACATGAGGATGATGACAATGATATAAGAATTCAATAAAACAAGTTCAAGAATTAATCTATCCTAGAATCAATAGCGTCCAAATTGTCAATATGATACTTCTTTATAAAGTAAAATTCAAGAATGCTCAGAAGAATATTTTCATGAAAATATTCTGGATGAAGCATAAATATCAAGGATATTCCACTAATTTCATGGAGTATAGAAGTCAAAACTTTAACCAACTGAGTATAATAAAGAATGGAATAACAAAAGAAATCACCAAACATGTGATAGACCGCACAGACAGGATATTCTAACAGAATAATAAATAATGGAACCAGGTCATGCGTAAACGCACAGACATGATATTCCAACAAAATAATAAATAACAGAACCAGGTCATGCGTAAATGCACATAAAAGATATTCCAACAGAATAATAAATAATAGAATCAGGTTATGCGTAAACGCACAGACATGATATTCTAATAGAATAATAAAGAATATAATAACAGAAGAATTTCACCATGTATGTGGTGCTTCGCATAGACAGGTTATTCCAACATAATAATAAAGAATGGAATAACAGAAGTTCTCTTCATAAACACAAAATAAATAATACCCCTTATGAGTATTGAAAGAAAATAATTATCTTCATGAATACGAAAGAATAATACCCCTTACCTTAAAAGAAACTGGATATAGGAAAAGAGAGGTAGCAAACTTCTCTTCTTCTTTCTCTCTATAATTTTCTCTCTCTAGAGTTTCAGTGAATTCGTCAGAAATAATGAAGGAATGAGCTTCTATTTATAGGAGAATAGAAAAGATAATATTTGAATGTTTTCACGGACTGCACAGTAGGAATTCGGACGAAATAATTTTCAGAGTCACGGGCGAAAGAAAAATTTCAGACGCAACCTAATTAATCACATGTGTACTCCCTTAATTTCAACGATAATTATTATATATATATATATATATATATATAATATGCATAATTACATGCAGACAAGTTATATATATATATATATATATATATATATATATATATATATATATATATATATATATATATATATATAAAACATCATTTTGGTTACTCCCTTGACAATTAAAACAAAAAAAACATGTGGCCCCTTTATCATATATATATGCAATTCCTTTACATTTACGTAAGCCTTTGGCCCCTCCACCCACCCACCCACCCACCCAAATTGACTAACACACACACACACACATATATATATATATATATATAATACTTATATATATATATATATAAAACAAAACTGAGATAACTTTCCACCGACAATTTTGAAAAATGGGTAAGTGGTGGTTTAAATAACACGTCAAACTTACAAAAAATACTTTAGAAAATCTCCTCAATATTTTTAACAATATTTATCATCATTATTATAATTCACAATATTAATCGACCAGGTCGTTCCCAGGAAAGAGGGGGCTTTTCAATAAGAATTTCTCCCTATTGGAGCGCAATTAGGTGACCAAACCTCTCCTTGACAGAACTTCTAGACATCATTAATATTACAAATAATAATATTAATAACTTTGTTATCTCAATTATTGATTTAATAATATATAAAATATCGACAATAATTGAATCAAATAACGAGAGATACTATGAAACAATTACTGAAGCAATAATTGAACAAAACTGAGTGACTTCTCACGTGCTATCAATAATCAATACCGTGTGCTACTATTCAACCACGCGTATTACTGTACTTGTAACACCAGGTGTTTCAACAATTAATGGTTAAACTTTTGCCGTTATTTTCATAAAAAGATATTTTTATCATTTTCTCAATCCGACAATAATTTCGTTGTGGATCCACCAATGATTGTATCGTCGTACGAATATTCCCTGTTAAAACGAATATTCTCCGACCAATCGAATATAATATAACAACTTACGTACTTTGTAAAATTTATAAATATTACCCACAACTATAACATTATTTCAAATTCACAACTTAATATTTAAAAATAATATTTATAGAAAATTCATCTTTATTCATAAAAGTTGTGGTCTTACAGTAAAATCTTTTTAAAATTTTCTACAACAGATTTAAATTAGACGGCTACGCCTGTCTGCTTTAGTGTTTGCTTTAGCTTATATTCTTCGTTTATTATTATCAACTAGCTAGACATGTCTGTTTTAGTGTCTAAATTAGTATATTTTCAAACGAATAAAGCAAAATATCTAAAAATTAAATAAATAGAAAAGAAAAGTGCATAATAGTAAATGTACCAAGATTTTTACGTGATTCAGCCCATATCCTCTGTCTAGTAGCTTAATTCATGTCCAATCCAAATTGGGATTGGTGACTGTTTTAATTACGATTTAAACCTCAATTAAATACAAAAATAACTCTATGTTACAAAAAGCTTCAATTCTGATGTTGAACATCAATGTCCCCTTTGCACCTCTGCAACTTGTACACCTTTTTCTTACCTCTGAGACCTTTGAATCTTGCCCACTAAATTCTAGAAAACCCAAGCTAATAGTAGCTTGATTTTCAGATTATAATGATGGTGATTACAATAGAATATCAACTTTCTAGCCTTAGAATAACAAGACACTGATTGCTAGAAAGATTTTTAGAAAGCTATAAAATTAAGAAGAATTCTAATTGTTGGGGTGACTTCTCAACCGAGCCAACAGATATATATTCACTAAATCAACTATCATGGATATAATAAGAGTCTAATGGATATAAAATATTAGTTTAAAAGATGTGAAGTCTCACTCAAATTAAAATAGCTAAAATAAAGGAGAAAATAAGTTTGTGCCAAATTAGCAGCTTAAATAAAAGAGTGAAAGAAGTAATATTATAAGATAAACTCTTGACATTACACATTGTTAGTTCCCGAAAGCACAATAGTTATCTAGAAGGGGGGTTGAATAGATATTAAAAACTTTTCTTTGTTTAAAGAATGTTTTGATAAATCTTTAAGCACAGCGAAATTATTGATTCTTCGAAAAACCTTTTAGATACCAGGTTAAAGAGAGAAAGGCAGTTATTGCAGTTATAGCAGTTATAAAGACACAGTTGTTTTTAAGTGGTTCAGAGCACTCAAAGCTCCTAGTCCACTCTTCTACTCCTTGAGTAGGAAATCCACTAAGGATGTCTTTTACACTTTTTGAATCTCACAGATTCCTTCTAGACCAGCAGTTTAGGCACTTCTAAGTTCACTCTTGAACTCTTCAAGTCCAGTAGACTTGGCTCTTTATAGTTCACTTAGAACTCTTCAAGTCCTTCTGACTTGGAACTTTTTACTTCAGTAGATTGATAGTTGTTGAGTTGTGATTGAGGCTACTCAGTTGCAGTTAAGCACGTGTTCGAAAGAACTGAGTAGCTGAGCAAACTTTCTCCTATTTCTCAGATCGTAGAGTTCAGCATTTTGTGTTTTTGTGCGTTTTGTTCAATATTTGTTTACTTCTCTTATGTATCTGTATTTTGTATATATGAGATCCTTAAAAACTATCCGTTGAAGTCATCTGATGAAACATTAAATGCGTTTGACATTTCTGAGCTTTGTTGGAGACATTTCTGCATATCTTCTGAATTGCATTCTAGCCCACTGACACGGCAGACTTCTTTCTCACCTAACACCTGAAAAGGTGTTTTCCTCTGCCCAATGGTCTTTTTCTTAGCTTATTGACTACGTTTTCTTTTGATCAATACTAAGGATATCTTTTGTACCGTTGGGACTGGTGAGAGCTTCAACGTTCAAAGCATATTCCTTATTTGTTGGAGTCTATCTTCAATTGAACGATAGGGCTTGATGTTTCTGACACAAGGCAGGTGACACTCTACTATTAAAATTGTAGTGACTTATCATATTGATGCTTGCTTTTAAGAGTACACTACACTTTCTTCTCACGACGATCATCACTTGTTCATTTTGCAAACTCTACGTTTCCGAGAGCACACTACGATCTCTGAGTTAGCTCGGCAAACGTTTGGACCACTCTACGATTCCTAGAGAGGCCCTTCAATACACTACGATCATCTCAGCTCTGCGATCCTGCTTTAGCTTCTGCATTCTGTTGATCAGACAGATAGACTACCAGCCTATTTATTTCTTTCTAGCCATAGATCAACCTAACAGATTTGATCTCTTTATGTATATAGGTAAAACACTTAAAGGCTAAGATCAACCTAACAACTTTGATCTATCACTAAGTCCTTGTACATATATTCTTTGAAGGACTTTACATAATCATGAGCTGTTTCATAAAATATCAAATCACAATATGCATTCTTCTAACACACATGTCTAGAATTAATAAAACTTGTGGGTTACGAGATACAAATACTTCCATGCAATAGAGAGATTACTAATAGACTGTAAATCCATATTGGGCCAACCAAAAAATTAAGGAACAATTACATTTTCTATTATATTTTTAAAAATTATTACAACAATAGTGCACTCATAAAATATTTACACAATTAATACATTTAAAGCTTTATTTACATAATTAGTGAATTTATTCTTCTTTTAATTATTACTACCTGCTTTTGCTTCCCATCACCGCCATCTTATCCCCTCTTCCTTCCTCCGCCACCTCCACCTCCTCCTCCGCCGCCTCCACCGCCATCTTCTCCCCTCCCTATCCTCTGTCACCTCCACCTCCTTCTTCGCCGCCTCCACCGCCATCTTCTCCCCTCCCGATTCGCTTCCCCTTCGCCATCTCCTCCCCTCCCGATCCGCTTCCCCTTCCCCTTCCGCCGCCAACTCCATTTCCTCTTCCTCTTCCTCCTCCGCCGCTTCCACCGCCATTTCCTCCCCTCCCGATCCGTTTCTCCTTCGCCATCTACTCCCCTCCCGATACGCTTCACCTCCCGCCTCCACCTCATCAGCCTCTATTATGGTCGTCTTCCGCCTTCCGCCGCCACTTCCATCTACTCCTCTGCCGCCTCCATTATGGTCACCTCCTCCGCCTACACCACTTCCGCCTTCATTAACCATATTGCCACCTGCAACGCTTTTCACCACCCTACTGTTGGTTAAGTTACCAATTAATTTAAGAATTATTTCTAAGTATTAGCTGATTTTTTTTTCCATAATGCAGTTGGTAGCCAAATCTCCATACCAAGGTAACCTATTCAATTTTATTAGGTTACCAATTTATTTTGAATGTGATGCAGTTGGTAGCCAAACCTTCATACCAGGGTAACCTATTCAATTTTATTAGGTTACCAATTTTATTTTGAATGTGATGCAGTTGGTAGTCAAACCTTCATGCAGTTGGTTATCAAACCTTCAGACCAAGGTAACCAATTCAGTTTTATTAGGTTACAAATTTATTTTTAATGTGATACATTTGGTAGTCAATTCATACTAAGGTAACCATTTTAGTTTTTGTGGGTAACCAAATCGTCAAAAAATATTAAGAACAATAACTCAAGAGATTCGCTGCGGCACAACTAAGAACTTCAGGAGATTTGCGGCGGAAGAGGATGATGAAGGGGAAGAGAGAGGAGGCGGTGATGAAGAGAATGAGCGGTGAGAGGGTTGAAGATTAGGATGGAGAAAATATTTTTTTATTTTTCCCCCTTTTTTATTTGAATTATTGATTTATTTTTGTTGTTAGATCCCAAAAAGTTGATTTGAATTATTAATTATGGCGGTTATTTCTCCTTGATTTTAGGTTTCCATATTAATGTGAAATTGAATGGTTTAAATTTAATTTATTAATTTGGCGATTATTTCTCCTTAATTTTAGGTTTTCTTATTAATGTGAAATTGAATGGTTTGAATTTATTACTCTTTTTGTAATTATTTTGTGGATGTTACTCTTTTTGTAATTATTTTGTGCATGTATTAATGGTGTAATTACTTTCTAATTGTTGTATATTTCTGTAAAGAACCCAAAAATTAATATATAATAAATTTAAATCAGTCCAAACAATTTAAATCAAATTTATAAACTTAATAATATTGTCATCATTAAAATCATAAAATATATAACCAAGAAGAACCGCATGTCAACGGTCTCTTCGGTTCAATTATATCAGTGACTCGGTATAGTAGAGGGAAGTAGTTAGTATAAAGTTTATTTTGGGGTAAGTTGGTCAATTAACCAATAGAATAGAATACTAACACACATGAGAGGTTGTATGTGTGTCAGTATTCTATTGGTCAATTGACCAACTTACCAAAAAAATAACTTCATGCTAATCGGATCCATAGTAGAGACTTTTAGAGTCAAAGTTTGACTAAAACATAATAAATTTTGCTCCCTAGGCTAATATATTGCACAACATTGGTTAAATATAGGAATGGCCGAATGGGTTCCAATTTTCCTCTATGAAACAGATAGGATTATTATTGGGATAAATCAACTTTTGGTACCTGTACTGGGACACGACTTATAATTTGGTACCTGAAGTAAAAAAAAATTATAAACTGGTGATTGTACTCGAAAAATGTTATACTTCGTTAAACATTAGGGACACGACTTATAATTTGGTATCCGAAGTGAAAAAAGTTACAAACTGGTGATTGTACTAAAAAAATATTGAAATCTGGTGCTTGTACTTTTCAATTTTTAAATAATCGTTAAAATTGATCCAATGGGAGAGATAAACATATAGAGAGAGAAAAGCGAAGTCAACGCGAAGAAGATCCTCGATGTTTTGTTCCATCTTTTCTTGCCTCCCACATTCGCACCATTGCTCCACAGTGGCACCGACTTGAGAACTTTGGTGTAATCCATTCATTTTTATTGCATGAACTACAATCTTTTTTCCCGATTTCATCTACGATTCCATTCCAAGACGAGCTCATTCTTTCAATTAAACACTGAAAACCCTTTAATAAATATATGAGAACCAGTAATCAATAGAGAATCGAGACAAAAAGAATGAGAGAAGGACAGAAGAAGATAACCCTAATTTTCAAACAGAATAAAGTTGAAACCCTACTGTTTAACGGAGTGTAATATTTTTCGAGTACAATCGCCAGTTTGTAACTTTTTTCACTTCGGGTACCAAATTGTAAGTTGTGTCCCTAATATTTAACGAAGTGTAACATTTTTCGAGTATAATCACCAATTTATAATTTTTTTTACTTCGGATATCAAATTATAAATCGTATCCCAATACAGGTACTAAAAGTTGATTTATCCGGATTATTATTATTCATTAATTACATCAACTGCATTCGTATAAATGGAACATTTGCTTGCACCCATTAATCAACAGCTCAGCTATCACGAAACAGAACACAAAGGATTAGATTACACTAGTGTGCACGTGCAACTCAATGGCGGTCCCCACATAGGCTTCCTCTTTTTCTTCTTTCTTTTTTCTTTTCAAGACAAGATTTGTTTTTTGAGTTCTTATTTTTTCACAAGTTAACTTTACAATTTAATTATACATAGTAGTACGTAATTAAGAAAATGAAAACTAAAAAATAGGAGGGTTCAAAGTCTAAACCGAAGCCAAGATTGATTTTAATGCTAGCTATAAGATGGAGTACGCCTTTGGAAATTAATTATATAGTAATTAACTTTTTAATGTTATGATTATTAAGTTAATTTCTCCATATGAATAATATTATTTGTACTATAAAATTCTACTCCACTTGGACACGTAATTAATTATGTCATATATATAAAAGTTTAAACAAGTATTGTTGATCAAAGTTGACATGAATGAATGATCTTCTTTATGTTATGACAGACATTAAGCAGCTATTCCTATTCAGCATACGGGGGAAAATACAACAGGTAGGTAGGTAGGTAGGAAAAAGCAAGCATGTTTTATTTTAATTAATTAGTAATTCTTTAAACACATAAATTAAAACCCAATTAATTGAGCTTCTGAAGCTGATGATGATCTTAGTACAAGTACAAGTACAAGCTAAAGTTAATTACAAGCCAATTGGATGATCATTTTCCTTCCTTCCCTGCCACTCATTTTGCTCCATCTCGAACGAATTATATGTTTCTCTCGTTGAGCTGTTTTTCTCCCTTTAACCAATGGTATTTCAACGCATAAAAACAAATCAATCGCCATTTCTCATCGCATCAGCTGAACTCAACACTTCCCTCAGCTGAGACTCTTCTTCTTTTTCTTCTTTCTTTTCCCTCGCCGGAATCTGTATACAAGCCGCCGCCGCCGGTGGTTCAACTAATTTGAAGGAACCAAATTTGGGAGTGAACTGAAGTGTAGTAGCTTGGGAATTTGTGTCGAAAGTGAATGAAAAGCTCGAATTGCACGCCGAATTGGCGCTAACTTCAAACTTCTCAAGAGCACTCGGACAATTCTTCCTCCTCTTTGTCTGTCTAAACGACTCGGCGTCGTTCTTCTCGGGCTTCTCTCTGCCGGTTTTGGTGGCGGAGATCGGCGGATCTTCGCCGGAATCTGAGGTCTTGCCGGGAATGGAGCACGTGACGACCAGGGTTTCTTCTGTCTTAAACTCCGCCATCTTTGGTCAGGGCAGGGTCACGGGCAGAGGAATAAAAAGGTCTACACACAGTTTGTGTGTGTAAACAAGATTTTTATCTATTTTATATATAAGGTACGATCATAATTACCATTAAGTCCTTGGTTTATTGTCCTGCTAAAAGTAAGATACATAAGACAGGTTCGAGACCAATTAAAATTCACCGGTTGACCGAATTCAGCATGGGTTCTAAATAAGAAAGAATCCTTCCATACATGCTTAAAGAATTTAATTGTTTTAATTTCTCAACAATTCGGTTTCAAAATTGGAGATATGTTTTGATTTTTTAAATTATTTTAATAGTTAATATAATAATTGTAAACTAACACGAAATACTCAAAATTTAATCGAAATTAATCTTATTAATTTTTAACTTGAAAAAATCAAAATGTATAGGTACTTTGTCCCAAAATAAGTGCCCATTTGGAATTTGAAATTTTGTTACCTATACCTAGGTGTCAACTGTCAAAGAAGCTTTGCTTTAAATATTACAAGTTTGCGTTCCAAATTTCTTTATTTTGTTCTTCTACAATGGAGCGCATGCAAATGGAAGAATTTAGAGTGCAAAAACAAAAATTATGTTTGTGTGGGTTGGCAAACTTTAATAGGAGTAAAAAGGTACGTAGAAAATCAAATATAATGGGATACTTGTAACAGGAATAGATCGAGGGAGTATTTGTTTTTAATTTAGTTGTGTAGCAATATATATTTCTGTAGTTTGTGCTTGTAACATTGAGTTGCATTATTCCGAAAGTTACAACACATGATTTGTTGGTGGATGGATCGAGTGAGGCGCATAAATATAAGGCTAGGCTAGCTAGTACAACTAAAGCCAAAAGACTCACGTACAGTCCCACCAGTACAAAGTACTTAATAGACAACGCTTAATAGACAACGTTTTTTATAAAAACGTTGTGGTTTTTTTTTTTACAACGTTTTTAGAAAAAACGTTGTAGACATATATGCAAAAACGTTGTCTTATATACTAAATAACAACGTTTTTAACCAAAAACGTTGTGGAATCATACTTTCTACAACGTTTTTAAGCATCTGTTAATTTTTTGAAAACAAATACACAACGTTTTTTCCTAAAAAACGTTGTGTATTGTGCTTAACTACAACGTTTTTAAAACGTTGTGTAAGGGTGTCAAATAGACAACACCCTTAACCACGACGTTTTTCTGACAGAAACCACAACGTTTTTTCCGCGTTGTCTATTTACTGTTTTGTAGTAGTGTCCTGTGTTATCGCAATATGTATGTATGCATGTATGGCTGACAAGAATTTTACTTGAATAAAATCACTAGCTATTAACAGTCTGAAATTTCCATTAAACCTTTACAAATATCATGTTCAAGAAACATAAACTATACAGTATACATACAACTTAATTTTGATATATATAGTAGAGAAGGGAAGAGGGGGAAGAAATTAAGGAATTGATCACAAGTAAGTGAGATGGTGGAAAGGATGGAGACTTGCCAATCACTTTTCCATCCATGCTCCAAACAACTACTAATCGACTTCCTATGCGTAGTAATTTTGGCAAAATAATGTACACATTTACTCGATCGTACTAGATACATGCTATTATGCTGTTTTTAATAGTCAGTCCCAAACTTTTTCTTTAGAATTCGCAAGAAGTTCCCAACCTTTGCTTCGAGAATCCCATGTTTTTTCTTCCGTCGAATGCTTCAGGCAGAAGTTCTTCAAAACTCTCCAAGAACAACTCCCATTCCTCCTCGTTCATTTCCCCAAAAGAAATTCCTCCACTTTCATGGTTATGATTGTGAACTGCGAAGCTCATGCTCCTTAAAATCCCTCCTATATTTTGATTACTGTCAGTACCACTACTGTTGTCAGCACCGCCAACGCTATCCTCCAAGGCCTCATTTGAATCATAATCATCAGTTTTGTTGTCATGACATTCATCTTGCAACGAAGACATCGAGTTATGAAATCTTCTTATTATCCTTTCAGATGAATATCTTGGAATTTTTGGCAGCTTAACTATCCCCGGAGAGGTCTTTAAGAGTTGAGGAACACTGCATACATGATTCAAGCCATCTTCACATTCACAGTCAAATTGAAACATTCCCATATCTTCTTTTTCTTCATTACCGGTATCAGAATCATCCTCGCTTTTAGTGGTACTTAAGCCAGCCTTAGCAGTTGCGCAAAGATTCTCTAACACACTCAGATTTTCTTCATCTCCACAAAATTCCCGAGTCATCATCTCACCTATATCAGCTAGACAGAGCCCAGCAGCAGTAGCACGTTTCAAGAAAATGGTACACACCACCAGAACCCGGAGAGAAGATTCCCTTATAGAAGGAATCCTAGTCCTTAGAATCTCTGCATCTTTGAACGGATCAAGTTTAGATATATACTCAACTGCAGACTCTGAAAATGGTATTGAAGCTTGAGGCCAATGCAGCCATTCAAAATATGGATCATCAAGTGATTCTGGTAAGCAAAGCCCATGATCTATAGGCACCAGCTCAGCTGCCCCAACTGCGTAACTCTCTTGCCCGTGCTTCACAAGTATGTTGCCGGCATGCCTATCAAGGTTCAATATTCTGACATCTAGTATCCCAATTCGATGGACTGAAGTGACCGAAAAGCCTGAAGGACCCAAGTCCCCAGCATCTGAATCATGGTCTACAAAATGTTGAAGCGAAGCAATTTTATAAGGTGGAGCTAATATGGTGGACTCTGAATTATTAACATGGAATGTAACATGAGAGATTTTCACTAATGCGGTTGGAGGGACACCCGTGAAGCCATCATGGTCAAGAAGATAAGCTGCTAATTCACGAATGCCAGTTTCGCCAACCCTAATGGAGCGTTTCATGCCCGGTTGGCCTAGCATCCGACCAGCAAAGCCTTTTGGATTGTTAAATGCTAAAGGTTCTTCATCTATTGGCTTCACCACTGCAATGGTGTGCCCATTTCGCGCATGCATAAAGTAGGCTCCGCCTAGCCCACTTGACACTAGTTCAAGGTTTAAACCAGAGGCCATAGCTATGGCTACCTCGACAACAAGAGCACGAACCTTTGGGGCTCCATGGCCACCAATGATTTCAACCCTTGGATTAGCATCAGAATCTTCCCCGGCGTGGGATAGGCATGGAGTGGATGAACTTCTGTGGAGATTAGTGAGTTCAAAGGCATGTTTAATGGAGTGAGAGAGATTGGTTTGGACGAAATCAAGCATGGTTTGATCAAAGTGAGAGTAAGATTGCCGTTTGCATCTTGGGGGTCGGACAAAGGGCTTGAATTCATGATGTTGATGATTAATAGCTACAGCCATCTTGAAATATTTCATGCAGGATGAGAATGGCTGCGTGCAATGCATGCCAAGTCTTAGCAGGTCCTCTTTTTTATTTTCTTATAATTAAAGTCCTTAGAGGGGTTAAGTCTTTCCCTGGAAAATTAGCCTCAACATGTCTGCAAATTCAAAAGTAAGCGAAATTCAGAAGAAAGTTGCAAAACAAAACAGTATATTTCAAAATATATACTTAAATGTATGTTTTTCATAGTATATATAGATTTCTTATAAATTTTTGTATTTTATTCTTACAGACTTGCAAGTCTGTCCGGCGAGAGGAGGAGAAAAGTAAGTAAAAGGTAAACTTTGAATGTAGATATTTATTCATGTCATTCGAAATTCTTAATCAACGGCAACGCATGCATATACTCTGTTATTTATAATCTCAAGAAAGAAGAGAAATTCTTACAGATGAAAATTGGCAAATACTAGCTACAAGATTGATTATCTCAACGGCAAGCGCCATTTTTCAAATCTCCGTCCACCTAAAAGATATTTAATTAATTAGGACATATATATTTGTTGAGAGAGATCGATCGATCTTACAATTGTATAAAAGAAGATGAATGATGATCTTATATATGAAAATACACGTACCATCATCGATCCTATAATTCCCTTGCTCCTCCTCCGCTAGAAAGATTGCCCCAATTGACTGCATGCAAAAGAAAAGAAGAAAAATGGAATGGAAGCTAGCTAGCTCAATATATATTCATATGCATTTTAATTTCTTCATAAACCATTTTAATTTAATTTTGGTCTTCACCCCATTTGCTCATTTGTCATGCATGCATGCAAAATATATATAATATACCGAACGTACCTGTATACTTATAATATAAGCCTGATAATTAACATTTCTAAAGCAAGCTAGCTAGCTAGCTAGCTAGCTAATTAATGGGCATTAATTGATTCTATGATAATTTATTTAATTTATGACAAATTACATAAAAGGAGAAGAAGATATATAATTAATTTCCAATAATTAAACAAGTGATATGAACGTACGTACCCTGAATACTGGTGAGGCATTCAGGAAGACGAAAGGCAACGGGAGAGCGCAAGAGCGAACAAATCCGTCACCGAATAGTTTCAAATGAAGACAATTCCCCCTCCTTCCTCCTCCTCCTACTCCTCCTCCTCTTTTCTATATTATTATAAATAAAAATTGTACGGACCCCCTCCTTCTGGGGACACATCTCTTCCTTTTAATCTCTCTCTTTCTTTCTCTACCACTTTAACTAACTGTCACACCCGATGTCTTCGCTAACAACTTTCTAATTAAGGAAGCTTTTCCATCTCCATTACTATTCTGTTACCCACTTGTCCATCAAAACACCAATTGAATCATGCCACATACGGTACTGTCATTCAACCAATGGGCCAATTATATGTGTGTGTGTGTGTGTATATATATATATATATATATATATATATATATATATATATTAATTAGTTGAATAAAGTAGAATTTGAAATGCAAAATATATAAATATCCGGATATATAATCCCTAATTTTAGTAGATGGTTACAAGTGTCTTGCGGAGATCCGTTCATTGTGCTTGTACATGGTAGAAGCCACCCTCTTCTTAGACTAATTTACTCAATATGTGATTGGTGCTCAAAATATGATAAAGATTTTGACAAAAAAAAAATTAAAAATAAATAAATATTCCCTCTGTTCCTTAATATATGTCGTTTTAGAATTGTGCACAAATATTAAGGTAATGATTGTACAACATTAACTATAATATCAATTGTCTATATTGCCCTTGTATTGAAATAAGAGATTGTTATTTATTGGACAAAAAATAATGAGAGAACCAAATTTACATTTAATACTTGGGATAATATTGAAAACTAAACAATTAATGTTTACTTGAAATTCTGAAATGACTTATATTAAGGAACAAAAACTTTTCACTAAAACAACTTATATTAAGAAACGGAGGGAGTAGGTCAAATGACATTCTTATTTTGGTTCGAATAAAGTAGTATGTTGTTTTTTTCAGGTAACTAAAACTTTGTAATTCAGGTTTGGAATATCATCATCATCCCCGCAACGCCGCGCATGTAAATTATGTGAGGGTACATTCGGACTAAATAAAAAGAATAAAACATATTAATATAAAAAAGACAAAATAATAATAATATAATTAAACTTATAGGGATAAAAGAGGAAAGAAAAAAATGTGACAAGGGGAAACTTTCAAAGTTAAATTTGATTTCAGTCCTTCCGACCATACAGACATAAAAGCATGTAAAGGAAAGTAATTAGCGGAAATATAATGTCATAACTGAACAGGTTTAACAACAGATGATGTTTTATTTCCTTACATTAAACTAATCTGTAATTATTCCCTTCACTTTAGTTATATATGACCGTCTGTCCTGTCGGATAGAGTGAGATATGCAACTTTAGCTTCACCATTGTGCGTGCGTGCGTGCGTTGTTATGTATCTAGCTTATAAGACTGCTATGCTTTTGGTTTCACATACTCCGTTTAGTTGATTTGCAAGAGGAAGCTTGTCCTGCCCGCCACCTATTTGCTGCTTCTCTGAAATTACACATGCATCTTGTCCTTCAACTTTTCCTGTAGGAGGATATGATCTTCCGCTCCCACGGACAAGATCTTTGATAGTTTTTGTAAGTTCTTTATCTTTCAGCAAGGACTCCAATGTCACGTGTACACCTGAGTTCAAAGTAAGTACCACCCAGAAAAACATCGTCAACTAAAATTAAAAGATTAGATTCCTCTGCAAAGTCACATAAGATATATCTAAATTGGAGTGCCTTTTTTTCTTTTTCTCATTATTACATTGATATGCTACTTTTCTACTTTATTGTCACAAAAACCAGAGACAGAATCTGGGTTGCTCACGCTGGGTGTAACACCCCCTTTTCCAAAAAGGAAAGAGGGATGTCACGCACAAACATAATGAATAAAAACCTCTAATAAACCTCAAAATATCTCCAATAAAATTTAATACCAAAAGTCACATACTCCAATTTAAATAGCAGTAACTCCACATTTACATAGTCTCTACTAATAAGAAATAAATGCCAAAATGGCCCAAACATCCATTAACAAAATATTATGAATACCAAGTCTAATAATAATTCTCAAAACTAATCTACTCATTTGGATCAAAGGTAGCTCTCATCCCACATATCCTGATCACCCCTGATTACCTGCCGGAAAAAGAACACAGCATGAGCCAATTGCCCAGTACGGATATGAAGATGAATAAATGTATCACAAAAAAAATAATGAATCTAAAAGAATTGAACGAATAAACATATGTGATTTACAAACGAATTACGAATATATCAAAATTTGAGAGTACATTTACAAATGACTAACACTGTCAACCGAATAATAATAGCCAAAAGAATTCCAAATAAATAAGGCTGAATCAAATGGTTGTAAGATAACAATTTCATACTGAGCTCAAATACAAATAGCCAAAGGCTAACAAAATACATCGGTACCATGATGTATACAAATCAAATCGGATAGTACGCACGACACATACGTCACTAATCCGCCAAACGAATCGAATCAAATCAAATACTGGGTCGACCCATACGTATCCTGAACAAATAGATCAAATGGCCAAAGCTCATACCCAGAGCATACAAAAGGATACGCCGTGGACTAATCACACCGCCACGGAAGGTGTCATGCCCTTGTGTCAAGAGGACATGCCTGTGGTACCCCCACAGGTGGTTAGCTCAAGTATACCCTAAGGATCAAACTACAAAATGTAAGCCAAAAGGGGTTCAAATCACAAGGCTTACATGACCATATTCAAATGAAATCGAATTATCAAATACAAACATACCCAATTAGTACAAGATATCAATGATCAAAACAACTCCGAGTGTGAACGAAAATATACGAACAATGGTACAAACGAATAAAGTCTCCAAAATATATTGACACGATTAACTAGTTCAAAGAGTACAAATACGAATTCGAATATCAACGCCAAAACGAAACAATCTCAATAATTTTGACAAGAAGGAATAATCCCAAGAGGCAATACCAAATTTCTAACCGAGTACGAAACGAACGAATTAAACTTAAAGGAATATCGCTGAAAAAGTACGGAATCCGTACCTTAATGTAGTATCAAAATAATTCGCCGAATCCAAATATCACCCGCTAAACTCCCCCAATCCGATCTAATTATCAAAATAAAATATAAACATATAATTAAATTATGAACTCATACAAATTATATTTTCATAAATTCAATAAATTTTAATATACTATATTCACTTGTAATAAAAAGATATATTTTAATTGTAATAACAATATTATAATATTATTCATTACACTCCCCTTATTAAATTCTGAAAATCTAACATATATATAATGAAATTGCAGTTTATAAATATATATAACGAAAATAGCTTAGTATATATAAGATAAGCTTTTGCAGTTGCAGTACTTAAGTATATAAGCTATTATACTACTTGCATTATATACATATAATATATATGATTAATATGAAAGCAGCTAGTTTACATTGCCAACGAATTGCAGTAGGCCAGTAGATATTATACATACACACATATCTATGTTCAGACCTTCGGTCATTCAATTAAAATGACATGACCAATCAAAATAATATTTTTTTTAAGGAATAAACACATCATACTCACACTATCACATACTATAAAAATTATTTGCCTTCAATCTACACCCACAACTCAATAAAAGAAGAAGACACCTGCTTTAGATCTTCCCTTCTGATCAAACTCCCTTGTCGCCGCCTCCTTCTCTTTCAGTTCTATACCCACGATTTATTTCATCAGACTTAATAAGGTATAGCTAAGTTTTAATGATATAATAATTAATTAACATGTTTTATTAATTCTTTTAATTTTATTAAGATAAAAAATATATATATAAATTAGACCCAATAAATTTTAATGGCCCAAATAAATTAATAACAGTTTGACCCAAACATATGGAAAGCCCAATCAAATATTTTAAAAATTACTTAAATATGCTATATATCTTTATTGGGTATTACATCACCTTCCCCTTAAAAAGGATTCCGTCCCCGGAATCAAAAGAATGGAACGTACCTAATTATTGAAAAGTTGTGGATATTCCGCTCTAATAGACTCCTCCATCTCCCAAGTAGCTTCCCGCTCCGAATGATTTTTCCACAAGACTTTAACAAAAGGAATTGTCTTCCTCCTCATAATCCGTTCTTGACGATCTAGAATCGCCTCGGCTTCTTCCTCACAAGTAAGATCTTCTTGAATCTTATGTAACGGGTATTGCACAACATGAAGCGGATGATAGTTATATTTCCTTAACACCGAAACATGAAAGATATTATGCACATGAGATAACTGTGGAGGCAAAGCCACCCGATATGCCACTTCTCCAACTCTCTCAAGGACTTCAAAAGGGCCAATGAAACGCGGACTAAGCTTCCCTTTCAAACCAAACCTTCGAACACCTTTCCATGGAGAAACTTTCAAAAACACGTGTTCACCAGGCGTGAATGCAAGAGCCCTCCTATGAATATCAGCATAACTCTTTTGTCGCGATCTAGCTTCTTTCAACTTTTCTTTAGCCACTGCTATTTTCTCCGTAGTAATCCTAACCAAATCGGGTCCTTCTATTATCCTTTCACCAACCTCATCCCAACAAGTTGGAGCTCGACACTTCTTACCATATAATGCTTCAAAAGGTGCCATACCAATACTAGCTTGCCAACTGTTATTATATGCGAACTCCACCAAACTCAAATAATCATCCCAGTTTCCTGTCCACTCTAAAGCACAAGATCGCAACATGTCTTCTAATGTCTGAATAGTTCTTTCTGATTGTCCATCTGTCTGCGGGTGAAAGGCTGTACTATAGTTGAGTCGCGTTCCCCAAGCTCGTTGAAATCCTTTCCAAAATCGAGAAGTAAACCGCGGATCTCGATCCGAAACGATAGAAACTGGAGTCCCATGAAGCCTAACAATCTCACGTTGAAAAATATCTGCTAACTTATTTACCGAAAAATCTTCACGAATAGACAGAAAATGAGCCGATTTAGTCAAACGATCCACTACCACCCAAATAGTATCATTCTTTTTAAGAGTCCTCGGCAATCCAATCACGAAGTCCATCGAAATGTCTTCCCATTTCCACACAGGAATCTCTAACTGTTGCAACAAACCACCAGGCCGCTGATGCTCAATTTTCACTTGCTGACAAGTAAGACATTTACTCACAAATTCAGCTACATCCCTTTTCATTCCACTCCACCAAAAATTCTCCTTCAGATCCTTATACATCTTTGTAGACCCCGGATGAATAGAAAATGGCGAACTATGAGCTTCAGTCAACACTGCCTCACGAATCATTGGATCCATTGGAACACATAACCGTTTACCGAACCATATTATACCTTGCTCATCAATACGAAACTCTGGTTGCTTACCCTCATTCATATTCTGTGCTACAGTCCATAACTCACCATCCTCCTTTTGGGCTTCTTTGATACGCAAAATAAGAGAAGGTTCCACCCTCATACCAGCTACCAACCCATCAGAACCTCTAGCATATAGCTCCAAACCCACACGCTCCATATCCGAGATAAGTTGAGGTTGTGTAACCAAGGCAGCTACACTCCCTGAACTCTTTCGGCTAAGAGCATCTGCAACCACGTTAGCCTTACCGGGGTGATACTGAATTCTAGCGTCATAATCCTTGAGAAGCTCTAACCAACGCCTCTGTCTCATGTTAAGCTCCTTCTGAGTAAAAATATATTTAAGGCTCTTGTGGTCGGTGAAAATGTCACAAGTCTCTCCATATAGATAGTGTCTCCAAATCTTTAGGGCAAAAATAACTGCTGCTAACTCCAAGTCATGGGTAGGATAATTCACCTCATAAGGTTTAAGTTGTCTGGAAGCATAAGCAATTACCTTACCATGCTGCATCAAAACGCACCCTAATCCTTTCTTGGAAGCATCACTGTAAATTTGATAACCTCCTATCCCCGACGGTAATGTAAGCACTGGAGCCGACACAAGCCTCTTCTTAAGCTCCTCAAAACTTTTCTCACGTTCCTCATTCCACACAAACTTTATTCCCTTCTTCATCAACTGAGTTAACGGCAAAGCTAACAACGAGAAACCTTCCACAAATCGCCTGTAGTACCCTGCCAAACCCAAGAAACTCCTTATTTCAGTTACCGTGGTAGGTCTTGGCCAGTTAGTGATAGCCTCAACCTTCGCAGGATCGACCTTAATACCTTCAGCAGACACGACATGTCCCAAAAATGCTATCTGTTCTAACCAAAACTCGCATTTGGAGAACTTAGCATACAACTTATTCTTTTGCAGAACCCCCAAAACAGTACGAAGATGCTCTTCATGTTCCTCCTTAGACTTGGAATACACCAAAATGTCATCAATGAAGACAATGACAAATTGGTCCAAATACTCACTAAAAACCCGATTCATCATCCCCATAAACACTGCCGGAGCATTAGTTAACCCAAATGACATCACCAAAAACTCATAGTGCCCATACCGAGTACGAAAAGCTGTTTTTGGAATGTCCTCTTCCCTCACCCTCAACTGATGGTACCCCGACCTCAAATCTATCTTTGAGAAGAACTTTGCCCCTTGGAGCTGATCGAAAAGGTCATCTATCCGTGGCAATGGATATCTGTTCCTGATAGTGATCCGATTTAGCTCCCTATAATCTATACATAATCTCATAGATCCGTCCTTCTTCTTCACAAACAATACTGGAGCACCCCATGGCGATACACTCGGTCTAATGAATCCACGATCTAACAACTCCTGTAATTGTTCCTTCAACTCCTGTAACTCTAATGGAGCCATTCTATAGGGTGCCTTAGAAATAGGTTCCGCTCCAGGAATGAGCTCAATAGCAAACTCAACTTCCCTTGGCGGTGGCAATCCTGGCAGATCCTTAGGAAATACCTCAGGAAATTCTCGCACAACTGGATAGTCATCAAGTTGGGGCTCATCCCTCGAGGTATCCTTCACATAAGCCAAATAACAGTCATGTCCCTTAGAAATCATTTTGCTCGCCTTCAAGGCTGAGATCAACTTTACAACACCATTCGGCTTTGAACACTGAAACTCGAATTCTGGATTATCTAAGGGTCCAAAAATAACTTTTCTCGCCTGACAATCAATAGTGGCTCGATGCTTACTCAACCAATCCATACCCAAAATAATATCAAAATCATGCATCACCATCGGAAGTAAGTTAGCTGTGTACACTCTCCTCCCTAACTTCAAAGGACACTCACGAAAGTACTCAGAAATAATCACAGAATTCCCCATCGGGGTAGCAATAGACAAATGAGGATCTAATATATGAGAAGACAACCCAAGATGACGAATAAATGAAAGTGCGACAATAGAGTGTGTAGATCCAGTGTCAAACAAAACTGATGCCTCACGATTTCCTACAAGAAGGATGCCTGAAATAGTACCTGGTGCTTGGGCCGCCTGATTAGCTGTCAATGCAAATACTCTCCCACCGGTGTTGCGCTGACCGCCATTACCAGCATTACCGCCTCCCCCATTACCACGCTGAACTGCGCAATCCCTTGCTCTATGTCCCATCTGTCCACATAAGAAACAAGCCCCTGTATTTCTATAGCACGCCCTACCAGCATGATATCCACCACAAGTAGCACATGGAGCAGGTGGAAGTGGCAAAAGGTTCGGATTGCCTCCACCTGCCGGTCCCGGATACCGCCCCTGAATTTGACCCTGTTGGCGATGCTGACCCTGATTCTGATTTTGCTGGAAGCCCCTGTTCTGTTGAAATCCCCTATTTTGATACTGCCCTCCAGCTTGCCATTGACCCTGCTGCGGACCTCCACGACCACCCTGCTGCAATGGGTAAGCAAAATCCCTTCTTGGATTAAATCGCTGACCCGATGGAGACTCATTCCAATTATTTGCCTTCTATTCTGATTCCTGCTAAACTGTCCCATCCCTTGCCCTTGCTCTTGCTGATCATCTCTATCTCTCTTTCGACTCCCATCTGATCTTGAAGCTCGAAAGTCCTTGTGCTCCATCTCCACACTCTTAGCTGCATTGGCCACTTGTGATACATCTGTAAAAATGGTGTGGATGATCGATCTCCTATACTCATACTTCAAAGCCCATTTAAACTTTTCTGCCTGATGTGCAGCTGTCCCAGCTATCGAACCCGCAAAACCAGCCAATCTCGTAAACCTCGCTATGAAATCATTAATAGTCTCATCATCCTTCTGCCGAATGGACACAAATTCCCTGATGTATGCATCCCTATCAGCGTTTGGGAAATACTGCTGATAGAAAAGGTCACAAAAACCGCTCCATATGAGTCCATCCATAAATCCATCTCCCTGTGTAGCCTTCAACGATTTCCACCATCGCTGAGCATCATCCTCAAGCTTATATACTGCTAATCTCACCTTCTGATTTTCTGAACACCCAATAACATCAAAAATCTTCTCCAAGTGGGCGATCCAGTTCTCCGCATCAATTGGAGTTGGAGCAAAACGAAAAGAGTTAGGCTTCTGCTTAATGAATCTCTCCAATAACACATACAACGGTTGCACTTGCTGACCCACTTGATCCTCGGGAGGAATCATTCTGCTCATGCTGTGGTATCTCTGCATCATCCCCCTATGCATTTGCACGCTGATTTCCTTGCATCTGCGGAATACCCTGCATAGCCTGTGCCACAGCCTGCGTAACTGCCTCATTCACCATTGTTGCAACCATAGCCGGGGTTATTATTGCATTACCCTGATTCCATCGTTTCCACCCTGGTTAACAGCCTCAACTTGGGGCTGCCTCTGACCTCTCCTACCGTTATTACCGGCCTGCCTCCCAGCAATTCTCGAAGACTTACGAGCCATCTACGATACAAAATCAAACAGACGAGAACAAACAGATCAAAACAAATAACAAGGCCAAATTTGTGCAGAACGAAAATCAAACTGTAATACAAATCTTATAACTACCCAGTGGTCTACCCATAACTCACAGGTCAAGCCTAAAAGGCAATCTACAAGATCATAACCTAAGCTCTGATACCAACTCTGTAACACCCCCTTTTCCAAAAAGGAAAGAGGGATGTCACGCACAAACATAATGAATAAAAACCTCTAATAAACCTCAAAATATCTCCAATAAAATTTAATACCAAAAGTCACATACTCCAATTTAAATAGCAGTAACTCCACATTTACATAGTCTCTACTAATAAGAAATAAATGCCAAAATGGCCCAAACATCCATTAACAAAATATTATGAATACCAAGTCTAATAATAATTCTCAAAACTAATCTACTCATTTGGATCAAAGGTAGCTCTCATCCCACATATCCTGATCACCCCTGATTACCTGCCGGAAAAAGAACACAGCATGAGCCAATTGCCCAGTACGGATATGAAGATGAATAAATGTATCACAAAAAAAATAATGAATCTAAAAGAATTGAACGAATAAACATATGTGATTTACAAACGAATTACGAATATATCAAAATTTGAGAGTACATTTACAAATGACTAACACTGTCAACCGAATAATAATAGCCAAAAGAATTCCAAATAAATAAGGCTGAATCAAATGGTTGTAAGATAACAATTTCATACTGAGCTCAAATACAAATAGCCAAAGGCTAACAAAATACATCGGTACCATGATGTATACAAATCAAATCGGATAGTACGCACGACACATACGTCACTAATCCGCCAAACGAATCGAATCAAATCAAATACTGGGTCGACCCATACGTATCCTGAACAAATATATCAAATGGCCAAAGCTCATACCCAGAGCATACAAAAGGATACGCCGTGGACTAATCACACCGCCACGGAAGGTGTCATGCCCTTGTGTCAAGAGGACATGCCTGTGGTACCCCCACAGGTGGTTAGCTCAAGTATACCCTAAGGATCAAACTACAAAATGTAAGCCAAAAGGGGTTCAAATCACAAGGCTTACATGACCATATTCAAATGAAATCGAATTATCAAATACAAACATACCCAATTAGTACAAGATATCAATGATCAAAACAACTCCGAGTGTGAACGAAAATATACGAACAATGGTACAAACGAATAAAGTCTCCAAAATATATTGACACGATTAACTAGTTCAAAGAGTACAAATACGAATTCGAATATCAACGCCAAAACGAAACAATCTCAATAATTTTGACAAGAAGGAATAATCCCAAGAGGCAATACCAAATTTCTAACGAGTACGAAACGAACGAATTAAACTTAAAGGAATATCGCTGAAAAAGTACGGAATCCGTACCTTAATGTAGTATCAAAATAATTCGCCGAATCCAAATATCACCCGCTAAACTCCCCCAATCCGATCTAATTATCAAAATAAAATATAAACATATAATTAAATTATGAACTCATACAAATTATATTTTCATAAATTCAATAAATTTTAATATACTATATTCACTTGTAATAAAAAGATATATTTTAATTGTAATAACAATATTATAATATTATTCATTACACTCCCCTTATTAAATTCTGAAAATCTAACATATATATAATGAAATTGCAGTTTATAAATATATATAACGAAAATAGCTTAGTATATATATAAGATAAGCTTTTGCAGTTGCAGTACTTAAGTATATAAGCTATTATACTACTTGCATTATATACATATAATATATATGATTAATATGAAAGCAGCTAGTTTACATTGCCAACGAATTGCAGTAGGCCAGTAGATATTATACATACACACATATCTATGTTCAGACCTTCGGTCATTCAATTAAAATGACATGACCAATCAAAATAATATTTTTTTTAAGGAATAAACACATCATACTCACACTATCACATACTATAAAAATTATTTGCCTTCAATCTACACCCACAACTCAATAAAAGAAGAAGACACCTGCTTTAGATCTTCCCTTCTGATCAAACTCCCTTGTCGCCGCCTCCTTCTCTTTCAGTTCTATACCCACGATTTATTTCATCAGACTTAATAAGGTATAGCTAAGTTTTAATGATATAATAATTAATTAACATGTTTTATTAATTCTTTTAATTTTATTAAGATAAAAATATATATATATAAATTAGACCCAATAAATTTTAATGGCCCAAATAAATTAATAACAGTTTGACCCAAACATATGGAAAGCCCAATCAAATATTTTAAAAATTACTTAAATATGCTATATATCTTTATTGGGTATTACAGTTATGTTATTAGCACTTTGTTTAATGGTTATGCTACATCCCATAGTCTAGAGAAAAGTAGCTAAAGTCTAGACTTATCTCTATAAGAACATATTGCGACAGCCAAAAGAAAAGATGGAACATAATATTATTATTTTGGGTTGGGTTGGGTTGGGTTGGGTTGGGGTGGGTGGGGTTAGGGTTAGGGTTGGGGTTGGGTGAGTGGGGTGAGGTGGGGTGGGGCAGGATGGGGTGGGGGTAAGAGATATATACATAATCACATAATATTATTTTTTTAGTGGTAGTGGGGTGATGGGGTGGGGGTAAGGGGTTGGGTGGGGTGCGTAGGTAGGTGGGGTTAGGGGTGGGGGTGGGGGTGTGGGTGTGGGTGAAAGTGGGGGGTAAGGGGTATATACATAATCACATAATATTATTATTTTGAGTTGGGTTGGGTTGGGTTGGGTTGGGGTGAGGGGTAAGGGGTATATATACATAATCACATAATATTATTTTTTTTAGTGGTAGTGGGGGTGGGGGGGTGGGGTGGGGTGGGGATAAGGAGTATATACATAATCACATAATATTAGTGTCAAATCAGGTCTTCATGAAACTCATAACCATAACAATATTAAAATGGTTAATATAGTTTTTAACCAATAACCATATGGTTCTAACCCATATTATCCATATTAAAAATGGTTAATATATATGGTTTTAGTTCTTAAATGAAACCATAACCATATTTTGAAAACCAAAACCAACCCATAACCATATTTTGTCAGGCCTACATCCATGGCAACCGGTTGTCATGACACTGTTCAGTGCAACCAAGTTGTAACAACATGTAACGGCTTAATGTTATTTTACATTAAAATAATACGACCGCTACACCTAGTAACGGCTGACACATACATTTATAAGTAATAGCACTAGTAGTAGAAGTAGTTGCAGCAGTAGAAATAGTAGCAATAGGGGTGAGCATTCGGTTATTAACCGAACCGAACTAGAAATTCGGTTATAACCGATACCCAAAAATGTCCTGTTTTAACTATCCGAACAAATAACTGAAATGTGTACTAACCGAATAACCGAATAACCGAATAGATTATTCGGTTATTCGGTTAATAACCGAATTTAAACATAGTCTTGAAAACTCTATAGCCGAAATGAAGGACTGCCGGTTACTCGAAATGAAGGAATGCCGACTATAGTGTTCGTCGGTTCGAATAACCTCCTACAACCATCGGTAAAATCAAAATATGGTCTGATCATGGACCATAAAAACAAAAGCACAAATGAAAATTATTAATGCATCTCCAAAAAAAATTATCACTAATAGTCTAATACTTATACACAATAAAAAAATAGACATAAACATATATATCATTACCGAAATAAATTAGTAGCTGATTTCAAATTAATTAAAAAAGTAGCCAGAGCTGTTTGTATCTTGAAAATTCCATAGCCACTTCATTGAAAATCATCATCAGCTACAAGGAAAAAATAACTCTCACCATCAATGTTTCAAGAAGCCGCCAAGAAAAAGGATAAAAACAAACAAACGAATAAATAAAAAGATATATTTGCTATCTTAGGTTATAGTCTTCAGCAGCGAAAAGAACATTCTCGGTGCTTTTAGAGTTATTATTTGATTTTGACGGAGTAAATGAAAAGATTTGCTCCGTTGGCCATGAAGCTTTGGCTGCTCTGCGCAGCTCGCGGTACCTTCCAAGATCGAGAGTTGGAGTCTTGGAGATTTGAGAGTTAAGAAATTGATCTGGATCTGCTTTTTTTTTAGAGCTGGATCTGAGAGCTGGATCTGCTTCTTCTTTTTTCTGATCTGAATCTGCTTCTTCTTTTTTATCTGGTTCTGGTGTGCTTTGTTCGGCAACGGGCTATACTAAATTAGTAATTTCTGTAGTGCTTTACTGCTTCGGTTATGTCAATATAGCATCTTTTTAAAGTTTTTTTCGGTTATTCGGTTAACCCGAAATGTTAAAAAATAATACCCGTACAAACTAACCGAAAACCGTAATAAAATTCGGATATAACCGAAATGTTAAAAAAACCGAATTATCAGAAAATTTCGGTTAAATTATTTCGGTTTGATTCGGTTCTTCGGTTATATCCGTTTTTTGCTCAGTCCTAAGTAGCAATAGTAGTAGAACACTTTAATAGCAATAGTTCCACCAAGTTTAACTTCTAAGTATCATAGATTTTTGTTTTATTAAAGCCGGTACTACAAGTAGCGGTTATTCTTTATTATTATTATTAATTATTATGATTAATAATAATATTATTATTAAAGTGTATAACTGATAATAATAATAAAAAAGTTAGATTATTATTAATATTATAATTATTTAATAATAATAATAATAAAAATAATAATAATAATAAAGAATAACCGCTACTTGTAGTAGCGGATTTAATAAAACAAAAATCTATGATACTTAGAAGTTAAACTTGGTGGAACTATTGCTATTAAAGTGTTCTACTACTATTGCTACTATTTCTACTACTGCAACTACTTCTACTACTAGTGTTATTACTTATAAATGTATGTGTCGGCTATTACTGCAACTACTTCTACTACTAGTGCTATTACTTATAAATGTATGTGTCGGCCGTTACTAGGTGTAGCGGTCGTATTATTTTAATGTAAAATAACATTAAGCTGCTACATGTTGTTACAACTTGGTTGCTCTGAACAGTGTCATGACAACCGGTTGTCATAGATGCATCCCCATATATATATATATATATATATATATATATATATATATATATATATATATATATATATATATATATATCTTAGAAATCCAAATCCTTTATAAATTTAATGAATAATAGTACTATTACAGTAGCGGGCTTGGTAAATTAAAACTTTATTTCATATCACTTCAATAAATGATCATACAATATTAAGTAGTAGGAGTACAAACAAAATGAGAAAATTAAGGAACCATGCATACATGCACTTAAGTAAGTACGCTATTACATTTGAAATTAAATATTCTAGCTCATATGATCGAACGAGCAAGAGCCATAAAGAATTAATAAAGAAGGGAACAACACAGGCACAGGTAGGTAGGTAGGTTCATTTAGGCGCATTGGTAGCCAGGTGGGATTCTCTTGTCACAGACATTAAGAAGCAAGCTGAGAGATATAGGGATATCGAGGCGGATGCCCAAAACGTTGGCTTTGATGGCGGTGCAAAGGCATACTGCGGCTTCAAGATCCACAAGGCCATTAATGATAGTGCAGCATTCTTCTTTTGGAGGGGTAATTATTCCAACTTTGACACCGAGCAAACCGCCAAGAACATTGGCACATACCCCTAGCTTTAGGGCATCTATAGGGCAGGTTTGGGCCTTGGGGGACTAGGATATGGCAATGGGAGGGCTGGGAGATGATTTTGGAGGGCTAGGAGATGGCTTTGGGGTTGGGGTTGGGGTTGGGGTTGGGGTTGGCTTTGGTTTAGGACTAGCAGGAGGGGAAGTGTGATCATCACAAGCAGTGACAAGAGAAAAGAAGAGAAGGTTAAGAGAGAGGAAGAGAGCAAGTGAAGAAGTAGGGATATTCATATTTCAGAAACTTGCTAGCTGTAGTAGTTTCTTTTCTTGCAAGTAATTAATAGCAGAGAAGGCTAGGGTTTATTAATTGTGTGTAGATGTTTGTGGGTAGGAAGGGGTATTTATAGGGAGAGATTTGTGAGTTTTTATTTTGAAGGAAATCAAGATTAATTATATGCTAAGTATGTTAGTATTATATTTATCACGTTTTTGGAAATTGAAGTTGCAAATAATGGAAGCACGTCTTACGTAAACTTCGGATGCTGCATGTGAATTGGGAATGAACATGTTGTCATGTCGTATATTGAACAACTTGATTTTAATTTATCTAGCTTATCTTATGATATGATTCTGTGGTATTAATTTGATGTTCTACCTACGTCTAAAATTTACAATTCTACCAACTGACCTTGGTTCCGGTCCTCTTGTAATGATGAGGAACTGGTTCAACCCCACCCTCAAATTATCAAATAAATAAATAAAATTTACAATTCTATCTTATTAATTTTTTATTTTTTCTTCTTCTAACATAGATTGATTAAGATTTTTTTAATATTCTAAAAAATTAAAATTTTTGTATATAGGAGAATTAAAATCTATTTCAATAATAGAGAGTAGAAAAGTTATTACTTTCTGAAAATCGAGGTAAACTGTATATAGAAAAAAAATTAGTTAATAAATATTAAAGTGAACAAATATTACAAATTAAGTAGGTCAATTTTAATTTTTATATAATAAAATTTCTAGATATATATATATATATATATATATATATATATATATATATATATATATATATATATATATATATATATAACCAGTCATTAAAAGATCTCGTGAAATTAAATTAATTAAATCAAGATTTTCCAACTGTGTTTCAGCGAATACCTATTATTGCGGAGTAAAATTTACACTTTGCGCATTAAATAGAAACATGGGCACATGCCACATGGTATGGTATGCTTAAAAATTTATTTTTTGTTCATCTCATTGATTTATAAATAATAAGAGTCTAAAAGTCCAACTAAATCTTTAATTAATTAGGCCGAATCAAATAACATTTCAAGTTAATTTTCAAATCCAACTAGATGTATGCTGGCATTAACAACATAATTGCTTACTAGAAAATCCGGATTAATTATAATATTTTGCGAATTTACCAAAATCAAAATGAAAAAAAGTATTAGGAGGGATTAATTACACGAGCGTACCAGCAAGTTGTGATAATTCTTTATTAATTTATCATGATAGGGTTAGGATATATTTGAGTTATATATAGAATAGTCGTGCAAGTATTTGTATGTATTCATGTCACTTCCCCTCACGATCATGTATCCAGAAACAAATTAAAATAGAAAAAAATATATATAATCAATAATTAATTAATTCTGTCCGTACTTCTACACTATACTACTATGTGAAACCTAGCTTATTACAAAAGGGTAAGTTAAAATTATACACATGCACCACTCCAAGCATCACCTCTTACCAAAAAACCAACCCATCGGAGCCCATTAACGGTGTTGGAATTTCCGGCAACCCAAGAGGTATGACATCCGGCCAATTGGCGGCTGTCTCTGACTCTGAGTTATATCTGGTCCCGGCGGTGACGGCATCGGTGGTCGAGGAGCGTCAGGGACCGATGGTGACGGAGTTGGTGGGCCTGGAAAGTCCTGGCCCGGGTTAGGCCCAGGAGAAAGTGGAGGCGGGTCAGCAATCTCATCCGGCGGAAACGAACCGAAGTCTGGGTAATTAGGGGTCCGTGGTAGCTCCGTTGGAGTATGAGGTTTAACCGGAGGCCTGGAGGGAAACTCCGGCGGGTCGGATTGTAGCATTCGGATTGGAAAATAGATCACTGGGCTTTTACAGACGACATGGCCGATTTTTCTGGCAGATATTGGGTTGCAGGAGGATATCTTGACAAAGAAACTGGACATAATTTTTTGAGGAAGATACATATAATATAAATATATAAATGGTGCAGTGTAATATAGTGTTCGTTGTAAGAACAAAGGATCGGAGAGATATTGGATTATTCAGCTGCATGCAGGACACGTGTAGTCTATACGTGGCATAAAGTGGACACTTGGCCGTGTCACTTATCACTACTTTCCAAATTCAGCCATATTTTTCTTCTTGTTTTCTTACTAATTATTAAAATATTTGTATAATATGTATAAATAAAATATTATTAATTAAATATTATATTTTATGTATAAATTATGCATAAAAAGAAAATGATGATTATTCTTGTCATATATATTTTATATTCATCTAGATGAAATATTATAATGTTTTTCTTAAACGTGACGTTTATCGTGTTGAACTGCAAATGTAGTAATTTTCTTGTTCTACTATCAAACACAGCAGTTCAAACGTGGACGGGTTCAACGTTTCACCTGCATCACCCAAAGATCTCTTGCGTGTTAACTCAAATCTCATAACCAAAACACAACAAAATTAATTAGATAAAATTAACCTTGCATTTGAAAAGACATGTTATATGCTGATAACTCTTTAGAAATTACAATTTGAAGTGGTCTCTTTGTAAGAACTTAATTGAACTGGAATTGTAATTATGGTTTCAAATCTCAAGTACTTTTTTTTTGAAAATTCAATTGTACATTTCTAATTATGCTCACCATAATTGTAAGAGAGATGAGTGAGAATGTATTATCCGGTGGCGGAACCAGCTCCGGTCGTATGGGTTGTACTTTCTTAAACCATCTTAATTTTTATAATACAAAATAAAATCAATTATTCCTAAATTAACAAAAAATCAATTAAATATAATTCAATTTTTATTCTTTTTCTTATATCCCTAAATTTATTTGTCAATTGACATCATCAAAATTACATACAAAGTGGAGACCTAATTTACAGGAAACATTAATAGTATGCATAGTTAGGCTAAATTAAAACTAATAGTACCAAATTTGAAAGACATTTAGGCTAAATTAAAATTAAAATTAGTTAAATTACTTACCAAACCAAAGTCCAAAACAGGCGGCGGGCAAGAGATGGAGGTTGGCGGCGACTGGTGACTGGCGACAGGCGGCAGCAGCAGTGGCGGGAGGGAAGAGTCGAAGTCTCGAAGAGATGAAGAGCAAAAGCTGCAGAAGAGACTAGAGAGGCGGGAGGGAACTGGGAAAAGATGAAGAGAGGAATAGATTAAGACCCATAGGCCATACCTAATAATAATAAAAATAATTTAATTTTTTTTAATGAAACGACGCCGTTTCATGAGAGTTTAAAAAAAATGAAGAACAGAAGAATTACTGAAGAATTGCTCGCGGGTACGCGGTACTGCTCACTGCTCAGTCTGCAGACTCCGAGCATCCGACTTCCGAGCCCCCGCCCCTGCTGCCTGCTAGCCTGCCACTGCTGCCGACCGGGCCACTAGGGGCAGCTGCCCCACCCCCCCCCCCCCCCGCCCCCCGCCCCCGCCCCCGCCCCCGCCCCCGCCCCCGCCTCCGCCTCCGCCTCCGCCTCCGCCTCCGTCTAGTTACGCACTGGTATTACCCACACAAAAAGTGTTAAAAGACTTAAGAGTATAATTAGAGCTCGCCGGAATTTTTGATCGGGGAGTGACAAGAAGATGATAAGCATGAGCATTTTGGATACTACTACATGGCTTGTCCCTTTTAATACCAACACTTATATATAGTACTATCAAATGGGTTGAGGGGCCGTCCGGTGTTAATGACCGGTACTAACGACCGGTTCTTTTAATTTTTTTATTATTTTTTTAACCACAATTATAAGAATAAAGTTAAAAAATAATAGAGCAAGTTTAAACAAAAAATTATAAAAAAAATATATTTTTGATTGAAAGAACACTATACAACAGTTTACAATATTTTTCAATCAAAAATATATTTTCTTTTATAATTTTTTGCTTCAAACTTGATCTATTATTTTTTATTTATTTTTCTTATAATTGTGGTTTTAAAAAAAAAAGCATCAGTCGTTATCGGTCATTAAGCTCCCCCCCTTACACCCTACCCCTACCCCTACCCCTACTCCTACCCCTGCCTAATTTCTATCGAATACCATATGTCCCTTTTATTTGACACCACGCAAATCCACTTGTGTGTACTACTAATTATTATTGATTCTGATCATTTTTTATATTGTATCTTATTATGTAATTGCAAAATAAAGGTTACATAATTATTGATGACCATATTAATGGTATGTCTAAACTTGATTTTTATGTTTTGAATAAGCTAGTATATTATTGATACTACATATTTATTAATTTTTTTTCAAAAATTATTATTTTGTAATTCACGTTCTTTTTAATCATTATGCACCATTTCAACCTCAGCTGCTACAATTCTAGTCGAACAAGAATCATAATTTCAACGACATAAATTGATGATAAACGACCAATATCATAACTTTTCAAACGCAAATTTAACTGTAAACGCACTTTCAATTGTCGTTGTAGTTGTTAATGCTATCATGTAACGAACAAATTTATAAAGTCTTCGTTAAATTTATCTTATTTCTAGCATATTGATAAAAATATTAAAATAAACAAAAAGTTGGACCGATAAAGTTACCATAGTTCTATTAAAATATTTGATAAAAATATTAAAATAATTAATGATCAATTAGTGTAGTTTGGGGAAAACCAGGAGGCGTGGGGAGTAAAGTGGGAAAAACAGAAAGGAAAGGACTCTCCACAATAAATAAATATTAATGATATATAGTGTGAATATTATCCGTTAATTTTTTAATTATAAATTATATTAATAATAATTTTATTAAAAATATGTGTAATAAATAGAACTTTATTATAATCGATAAAATTTATAATTTATAATTATAACTAATTTATAGCAATAAACAGAGAGAGGACTCGTAAATAAATAAAGAAAAATCAAAGTCTCCAAAAAACAAGGTCTCTTCTTTGCTCCCAAACTCGTCGCACAAGTGATCGTACTGTAACTATTACTTATGACTTTCTCTCTTTATCTCTCCACTTACATCTAACCGTGCGATACGATAAATGTAGATCATATACACCCTCACATTCACTGAGAAAAAAGTGGGATTCAGTTTTTGTATCCACACTGAGAAATGGAATCCGCGGATTTGGAGCAGATGCAATCGTTGGCGGCAGCCGCTGATACGAAAGGGAAGCATCGGATTTTGGCTGAATTGAAGCGGCTTGAGCAGGAAATTCGGTTCCTCGAGGTCAGTTTACTTTTTTTTGTTTTGTTTTGTTTTATCAATTGAGCTGTTTTTTTCGTGTGATTTTATCAATTTAGCGTTATTTCGTGCGATTGATACTGTTTTACTGATTATTTGGTAAGTTGACTGGTAATTTGTGCTCTAATTGAGGCTTTATTGGGTAAAGTTGTTATCTTGGAGTGGATTAAGTGCGAGTTTGTTTCATGTTTACTGTAGAACCACAAATGATTGTGAAATGGATTGTTGTTTCTTTTAATAAGTTAATGTGATAGGGTTAAGGAAAATGAAAATTAAATTGAATGATTAAGTGATTTAGAGAACCTTACTGTATAACTTTTCCTCCTAATTCTGGCACATTGATGGTTTGTGTAATTTGGGGTATGTTTTGGACTCCTCAGGGCAGGCAGGGTTATAGTACTAAGATAATATAGTGAACTAGTGGGTAATTGATCCTGTTTTTCTTGACTTGTGAAATTGCTTCCTATTTAGTTTGGATAAATTGAGTGGGTTCATGGTTAGTAATTGAGTTAATACATTTTCGTTAGTCTATGTTGTTTGCAAAATATAGACGTGATATGCATTTTGATAATGTATCATCGTATATGAACTGAAATGTTTTGGTGTCATATAACTTGTTAATATATGTTTGGTAACTTTTTTTTTACATGTAATGCTTCCTTTTCTTATTGAAGCTCAACTTTATAGGTTCCAATTTATGTATGAAAACTATTGGAACCATCAACCCTATTCCTGTCTTGCCATTTTTCTAACATCTGGTATAATGAGTTCAGAACAATTCACATGCCGCATAGCACTGATTTGACCATATGAAATTATATTATGAACAGTTACGACAATAGATAACAGAAATAAAAGGAAAGAAATTTGAGGCAAGATTATCCCCTACAAGAAAAGGATGAAAGATTGCAATAAAGCACATTTTCATGGAGTACTAATATTTGGTTTGACTTGGTGGACTATCTGTGCTGCATGAACGAATCCCCAAAGGTGGGTGGCAGCTGGCCTGAAACTCTTAGGTAGTGGAGGTTTATGATGAGTATATACGTTGTTTCTTTTTTCCATTCTTAGTTTCTTTTTTCTTTGATAGGTGGAATCATTTTTCTTATAAGTACTGTACATAACCACAGATTGTAATGCTCTTGGGAAGCATTCTAAAATATCAGGCTAAAAGGGGCGTATTTCAATTTACAGTTTTAGGTATTGAAGACAACTTAATCTTTCAGTTGGGTGTTGTGACGTGATTATCCTTGCTGTTGGGTAATGATTACTTCCGCCACGGCTAATTTATCTGTCTCAAGTAAAGTAATGATTAAGCATCTAATTCAGTGACTCTAATGAGGCCAAAAAGGCTTTATTTTTAAGACTTCTGGGAATGTAAATTATCTGGTATCAAAGTATTCTTTCCTTGCTTAAAAGAGCAGGAAAGCTTATTGACAGACTTTTTGGATTATCTCGCGTTCTTGTTTCCTTATTAGTATATTTTTATTCTTTTCTTTTTCCTCGTCTTTTAGAATTACGCTACTGTGCTTAAATTAAGTATTTTTTCATTTTCTTCTTATAAATCATGTGCTCAGGAAGAGTTGGATCAGCTTGACAAATTGGAGAAGGCCTCAGCTGTATGCAAGGAGTAAGTATGAGAAAATTATCTAACTAAATTTCTTTCTGTGTATGTTATAATTATGGCTGATATGGAATCTTCTAATTTCTCTTGTTATGTGGCCACTAGACTGCTGAGTATTGTGGAAACAAGACCCGATCCGCTGCTCCCATTGTAAGACTCGTCCTGCTTATATCTTCTATTATTTGCAAATTATACCTTATCTCATCCGTGTTTTTATTGTCCTCGTTTTGCAGAACAAATGGCCCCACAAATCCGACCTGGGATCGATGGTTCGAGGGCCACAAGATCCATCCGGCCGCAGATGCTGGATATTGTGACTAGTCTTTTTAATTTCAATAATCTCATTGTCCTCGGCAGAGGTTTTGAGAATTGGTACAATACAGCATGTGACATACATAGAGCTACACATGCTCTTGGCAAGTTCAAATGAGATGGTCTATTGTGCAGAAATGACGGTTTTTATTTTCATTTTAGCTTGATCAGATTTTCTGTTTGATTTTTTTCAGCACATATTTATTGAAATGCAAAGTTGTGCAGAGAAGATACAATTTCTTCCGATACAACTGACATCAAATTTGTAAATGTCGAGATAATTGAAGTTCCTAGCAAATCCTTATAGTGCATAATAACATCTGAATTTCTAAACTGCCTCCTCACCATGAACACCCTTCTTCATAGCCCTTGAATTGGGATATATAATATATAGAAAGAGAGAGAGAGAGAGACGAGAGAGAGAGTGCAGCAATTCATTTTCTGTTTGGTAAGAAGGTATAGGGAGAAAAAAAGGAAAAAGATGCTAAATTAAGAGTACTCAGGAGGATGTAGTATTGTGTGTGGAAAATGTAGTAACTGCCAATATACCTGTGCTAGTGTAGAGAAGGCACGCCCTCTTTTTTATTATAAGAACCTAGTGATAAAATCATACAGTCCTAATAATTTTCAAGATTCTGTTTTCACATATTCGTTTTCTGATAAGTTTCCAAAAATTTCCCTTTCTCAACCAGAACAAAAAAATATATATTCTCACACCGAAAATTGTATATCATTTGAACCAGCACTAGGTCATGGCAAATCTCTTGTCAGCAAATTTATAACTACAACTACACTGCAGAAAGTAGTTTAATGAAAAATTCAGTATGATAACAAGTAACAACAGCACTCATTCAAATTTGTACATCACGACAGACTTCTTTTGAATCCCACAAAGAACATGAAAAAACGCTTCCCTCAACTTATTTTTTTCTTCATAATGTTAGATTGTTGCTTTTCCACCAACTCTCTGCGCGATCCACCCTAGGCCATCGTAGAGCCCTTCTCCAGTAAGAGCAAACAGGCTTGAATGCCAATCATGGTTCTTGATACTGTGAAGGGAAAGGGCGTCGGTTATTTCTGCAGGGGTCATGGCATCCTTCAGATCCGCTTTTTGCATAGACGAGTATACTGAATTTTGAAGATCCTCGTGTGGTAGCAGCCTGAATAGTTCGTCCTTCATAATAGAGATCCTGGCTCTATCAGTGCTGTCTATTACTGCGATACACGCATGAGTTCCACGATAATATGTTCCCATGATGTCCTTAGTCTATCTTGCCCACCAAGAT
>JAINUV010000454.1:0-142361 GCA_020205505.1 Panax japonicus
TATTTTGTACTAATGTTTTACACTTGGGCACTCTTTTGAATATGTATTGATATTTTGTAATGTACAACTAACAAACCATGTAAGCTGAAGATGAGGGTAAAAGATGGGAGATTCAACTTCTTGAAATTGGATCAATATTGATATTTACAAGCATGAAGAAATTTCAGTAGCAAATGTATTATTTAAATTAGAAATTGTTGTTTGAATGATATTGTACTAATGAGATATAAGTTTTGAATAAAATTTTAAAAATATTTTGCAGGTTGTATTGATTCTTAGCAAGCTTGCTAAATTTAGAAGTGTTTTACTTCACTTGGAACACGGGGTAGTATTTATCGGCAAAATTTTTTTTTTGTTCTTATTTTTTTCTAACTTAAATTTTTGTTTGAGAACACAGGTTTCACAAAAGTAGCAGCATTTCTTGAAGAGAAAATGGAGGTAGTAAGAGAATGTAGTGGGATTTGGACTTTGTTATAGATTTGGGTAGAAAATGAGCCGTAAGTAAGTATAGGCGTAGAAGAGGGTTAGTTTTATAGGTTCTAAATATTTAGGAAAGTAATATAATTATATTATATTATATTATATTATATTATATTATTATGTAATATATATATATATATATGTATGTATATTCGTGTATATCTATCTATTATATTATATTATATTATATTATCATGTAATATACGTAATATATATGTGTATTTATATAAATTTTATATTATTTATTATATATTATATTATATACATAATATTATATAAAATGTGCTAATATGTTTACGGATTGTTATTAAACTTTGTTTGGAAAATTGTAATTTTTTTGATTGGTCTTGTTTGATGAATGTGTTATATATGTGTGTTATTTTTTTTGTTATTCTGTGTTGTTTCGCCATAATATTATAATTTTTTTGATGAATGTTGATTTTGTTTGGGAATGTGATTGTAATTTTTGTGTTGTTTTTTTTATTTTGTTTTATATGTTTGGATGTTTTGTTATTATGTTTCTTTGGTGGTTGGTGTTCTATTTTTTGTGATATGAATTCTGAATGAGTTTTTTCGTGTATTTATTTAGTGTATTTGTTATATTGTAATTATTAATATTTAATTTATTTTGTACTTTTGTTAAGAGATAATTTTACACTTGGGCACTCTTTTGAATATGTATTGATATTTCTTTGTATTTCTTTGATATTTTTGTAATGTACAACTAACAAACCATGTAAGCTGAAGATGAGGCTAAAAGATAGGTGATTCAACTTCTTGAAATTGGATCAATATTGATATTTACAAGCATGAAGAAACATCAGTAGCAAAAGGTATTATTTAAATTAGAAATTATTATTTGAATGATATTGTACTAATGTGATATAAGTTTGAACAAAATTTTAAAAATATTTTGCAGGTTGTATTGATTCTTAGCAAGCTTGCTAAATTTAGAAGTGTTTACTTCACTTGGAACACGAGGAATTATTTATCGATATAATTTCCTTTTTGTTCTTATTTTTTTCTAACTTAAATTTTTGTTTGAGAACACAGGTTTCACAAAAGTAGCAGCCTTTCTTGAAGAGAAAATGGAGGTAGTAAGAGAATGTAGTGGTATTTCGATTTTGTGATAGATTTGGGTAGAAAATGAGCCGTAAATAGTAGGTCTGCGTAGAAGAGGGTTAGTTTTATAGGTTCTAAATATTTAGGAAAGTGATATAATTATATTATAATATATTATTATGTAATATATATATATATATATATATATATATGTATGTATATTCGTGTATATCTATCTAATAATATTATATTATCATGTAATATACGTAATATATACATGTGTATGTAACATGTATATCTATATAAATTTTTATTATATATTATATTATATACGTAATATACACATTATATTATATATATTATATAAAATGTGTTAATATGTTTACGGATTGTTATTAAACTTTGTTTGGAAAATTATAATTTTTGTGATTGTTCTTGTTTGATGAACGTGTTATATATGTGTGTTATTTTTTATTATTATTATGTGTTGTTTCGTTGGAATATTGTATTATTTGTTTTGAATGTGATGTTCCGTCGTAATATTATAATTTTTTTGATGAATGTTGATTTTGTTTGTGAATGTGATTTTAATTTTTTTGTGTTGTTGTTTTTTTATTTTGTTTTATATGTTTGGATGTTTTGTTATTATGTTTCTTTGGTGGTTGATATGAATTTTGAATGAGTTTTTTGGTGTATTTATTTAGTGTATTTGTTATATTGTAATTATTAATATTTAATTTATTTTGTACTTTTGTTGGGAGACAATTTTACACTTGGGCACTCTTTGATATGTATGGGTTGTGCCAAGTGAAAATTTTGTAATGTAGAACTTAATAAATGTAAGGCATAGAGTATGGCTTGGAAAGGTTGAGTGAATTTTTGTAATGTACAACTAACAAACCATGTAAGCTGAAGATGAGGCTAAAAGATGGGAGATTCAACTTCTTGAAATTGGATCAATATTAATATTTACAAGCATGAAGAAACTTCAGTAGCAAAGGTATTATTTAAATTAAAAATTGTTGTTTGAATGATATTGTACTAATGCGATATAAGTTTGAACAAAATTTTAAAAATATTTTGCAGGTTGTATTGATTCTTAACAAGTTTGCTAAATTTAGAAGTGTTTAGTTCTCTTGCAACACGAGGTACTATTTATCGTTATAATTTCTTTTCTATTCTTATTTTTTTCTAACTTAAATTTTTGTTTGAGAACACAGTTTCACAAAATGAGCCGTAAGTGTAGGTATAGAATGTAGTGAGATTTGAATTTTGTGATAGATTTGGGTAGAAAATGAGCCGTAAGTGTAGGTATAGGCGTAGAAGAGGGCTACTTTTATAGGTTCTAAATATTTAGGAAAGTGATATAATTATATTATGTTATTATGTAATATATATATATATATATGTATGTATATTCGTGTATATTATATTATATTATATTATATTATATTATCATGTAATATACGTAATATACATGTGTATGTATATACATGTATATCTATATAAAATTTATATTAAATATTCTATTATATACGTAATATACATATGTATGCATAGGTATACATTATTTTATATATATTATATAAAATGTGTTAATATATTTATGTTTACGGATTGTTATTAAATTTTGTTTGGAAAATTGCAATTTTTTTTATTGGTCTTGTTTGATGAATGTGTTATATATGTCTGTTGTTATTTTTTTGTTATTGTGTGTTGTTTCGTTGGAATATTGTATTATTTAATTTGAATGTGATGTTTCGTTGTAATATTATAATTTTTTTGATGAATATTGATTTTGTTTGTGAATGTGATTGTAATTTTTTTGTGTTGTTTTTTTATTTTGTTTTATATGTTTGGATGTTTTGTTATTATGTTTCTTTGGTGGTTGATGTTCTACTTATTGTGATATGAATTTTGAATGAGTTTTTTCGTGTATTTATTTAGTGTATTTGTTATATTGTAATTAATTAATATTTAATTTATTTTGTACTTTTGTTTTACACTTGGGCACTCTTTTGAATATGTATTGATATTTCTTTGTATGTTATAAATGTAAGGCATAGAGTGTGGCTTGAAAAGGTTCAGTGAATTTTTGTAATGTACAACTAACAAACCATGTAAGCTGAAGATGAGGCTAAAAGATGGGAGATTCAACTTCTTGAAATTGGATCAATATTGATATTTACAAGCATGAAGAAATTTCAGTAGCAAAGGTATTATTTAAATTAAAAATTGTTGTTTGAATGATATTGTACTAATGCGATATAAGTTTTGAACAAAATTTTAAAAATGTTTTGCAGGTTGTATTGATTCTTAGCAAGCTTGCTAAATTTAGAAGTGTTTACTTCACTTAGAACACGAGGTAGTATTTATCGGTATAATTTCTTTTTTGTTCTTATTTTTTTCTAACTTAAATTTTTGTTTAAGAACACAGGTTTCACAAAAGTAGCAGCCTTTCTTGAATAGTAAGAGAATGTAGTGGGATTTGGATTTTGTGATAGATTTGGGTAGAAAATGAGCCGCAAGTAGGGTTAGTTTTTTAGGTTCTAAATATTTAAGAAAGTGATATAATTATATTATTATGTAATTTATATATATATATATATATATGTATGAGTGTATATCTATCTATTATATTATATTATATTATCATGTAATATACGTAATATACATGTGTATGTATATACATGTATATTTATAAAAAATTTATATTATATATTATATTATATACATAATATACATATGTATGTATAGATACACATTATATTATATAAAATGTGCTAATATGTTTACGGATTGTTATTAAACTTTGTTTGAAAAATTGTAATTTTTTTGATTGGTCTTGTTTGATGAATGACAATATATGTGTGTTATTTTTTTGTTATTGTGTGTTGTTTCGTTGGAATATTGTATTATTTGTTTTGAATGTGATGTTTCGTCGTATTATTATAATTTTGTTGATGAATGTTGATTTTGTTTAGGAATGTGATAGTAATTTTGTTGTTGTTTTTTTATTTTGTTTTATATGTTTGGATGTTTTGTTATTATGTTTCTTTGGTAGTTGATGTTCTACTTATTGTGATATGAATTTTGAATGAGTTTTTTCGTGTATTTATTTAGTGTATTTGTTATATTGTAATTATTAATATTTAGTTTATTTTGTACTTTTGTTGAGAGACAATTTTACACTTGGGCACTCTTTTGAATATGTATTGATATTTCTTTGTATGTAAAATATGGGTTATGCCAAGTGAAAATTTTGTAATGTAGAACTTATTATAAATGTAAGGTATGGTGTGGTTTGGAAAGGTTGAGTGAATTTTTGTAATGTACAACTAACAAATCATGTAAGATGAAGTTGAGGCTAAAAGATGGGAGATTCAACTTCTTGAAATTGGATCAATATAGATAGTTACAAGTGTGAAGAAACTTCAGTAGCAAAGATATTATTTAAATTAAAAATTGTTGTTTGAATGATATTTTACTAATGCGATATAAGTTTGAACAAAATTTTAAAAGTATTTTGCAAGTTGTATTGATTCTTAGCAAGCTTGCTAAATTTAGAAGCGTTTACTTCTCTTGGAAAACGAGGTACTATTTATCGGTATAATTTCTTTTCTATTCTTATTTTTTTTAACTTAAATTTTTTTCTGAGAACACAGTTTTCACAAAAGTAGCAACCTTTCTTGAAGAGAAAATAGAGATAGAGAATGTAGTGGGATTTGGATTTTATGATAAATTTGGGTAGAAAATGAGCCGTAAGTAGGTATATATAGGCGTAGAAGATGGCTAGTTTTATAGGTTCTAAATATTTAGGAAAGTGATATAATTATATTTATATTATATTATATTATGTTATTATGTAATATATATATATATGTATATATGTATATTCGTGTATATCTATTATATTATCATGTAATATACGTAATATACATGTGTATGTATATACATGTATATCTATATAAATTTTATATTATATTATATATTATATACGTAATATACATATGTATGTATAGATACACATTATATTATATATATTATATAAAATGTGTTAATATGTTTACGGATTGTTATTAAACTTTGTTTAGAAAATTGTAATTTTTTTTGATTGGTCTTGTTTGATGAATGTGTTATATATGTCTGTTATTTTTTTTTTGTTATTGTGTGTTGTTTTGTTGGAATATTGTATTATTTAATTTGAATGTGATGTTTCGTTGTAATATTATAATTTTTTGATGAATGTTGATTTTGTTTGTGAATGTGATTGTAATTTTTTAGTGTTGTTGTTTTTTATTTTATTTTATATGTTTGTATGTTTTGTTATTATGTTTCTTTGGTGGTTGATGTTCTATTTATTGTGATATGAATTTTGAATGAGTTTTTTCGTGTATTTATTTAGTGTATTTGTTATATTGTAATTATTAATATTTAATTTATTTTGTACTTTTGTTGAGAGACAATTTTACACTTGGGCACTCTTTTGAATATGTATTGATATTTCTTTGTATTTCTTTGATATTTTTGTAATGTACAACTAACAAACCATGTAAGCTGAAGATGAGGCTAAAAGATGGGATATTCAACTTCTTGAATTGAATCAATATTGATATTTACAAGAATGAAGAAACTTCAGTAGCAAATGTATTATTTAAATTAGAAATTGTTGTTTGAATGATATTGTACTAATGCGATATAAGTTTGAACAAAAGTTTAAAAATATTTTGCGGTTGTATTGATTCTTTTTTGTTCTTATTTTTTTCTAACTTAAATTTTTGCTTGAGAACACAATTTTCACAAAAGTAGCAGCCTTTCTTGAAGAGAAAATGGAGGTAGTAAGAGAATGTAGTAGGATTTGGATTTTGTGATAGATTTGGGTAGAAAATGAGCAGTAAGTAGGTATATATAGGCGTAGAAGAGGGCTAGTTTTATAGGTTCTAAATATTTAGGAAAGTGATATAATTATATTATATTATATTATGTTATTATGTAATGTATATATATATATATATATGTATGTATATTCGTGTATATCTATTATATTATATTATATTATCTTGTAATATACGTGTAATATACATGTGTATCTATATAAATTTTATTTTATATTATATATTATATTATATACGTAATATATGTATGTATAGATACACATTATATTATATATATTATATAAAATGTGTTAATATGTTTACGAATTATTATTAAACTTTGTTTGGAAAATTACAATTTTTTTGATTGGTCTTGTTTGATGAATGTGTTATATATGTGTGTTATTTTTTTTGTTATTGTGTGTTGTTTCGTTGGAATATTGTATTATTTGTTTCACTACAAGAAAACAGGTCATTGGTGACGGGCCTCATTAGCGACGGCCGTATCCCCGTCGCCAATGACATCATTGCCGACGGCATAGCCGTCGCTAATGAGTCCCGTCGCCAATGACCCTTCCCGGGCCTAAATTTGGTGGGACTTTTTTGGCGCGGTGGGAAAAGGGCATAGGCGACGGCCTTTGCCGTCGGTATTGAGTGCCGTCGAGAATGAGGTTTTATTTACTTTCGGTAACTGAGATTTTTTTTCATTTCTGCTGTTCATTTTCTCCTTCTCCTTCCTCGCGCCGTCGCCGGCTGCTCTTTCCCGTCTTCCACTGGTCCTCTCTTGCCGTCGCCGCCTCTCTTCCCGTCGTCATCTCTCGACTGAGCAAGGTAATGTCTTCCCAATTTCAATTTCCCCCCAAATATAACTTAATAATCCCTTCCTCTACAATTTCACTATATTTTCCCCAAATATCAATTGCATTGTAGTGTATTACTATTTCAAATGTTTGCTAGTTTACATAAAAATTTTAAGTCAGAATATTACAGTGTATTTGCAGTGTACAAGACCTTATTGCAATTTCAAATATTTGCAAGTTTACATGAAAATTATACTGTAGTGTATGTATATATATTGCAGTAGCTTTCAAGCCTTGGGTTAAGTTTATTTCTATTATTTATTCTTTGGGGTTTAAGTTTTTTGTTATCACTAGTAGCTTTCAAGCCTTGGGTTAAGCTTGAGTTCATAAAGAATAAGGTTGAGATGAAATTGGTTTGAGCTTAGACTGTGCCTTGTACATTCTAAACCCATTTTAGTTTTTATACAAAAATTCAAAACTATATGAGACATTATGTATACTTGAGCTATTAAAATATGAGTTTTTTTGATAATAAAGAAGCTTAACATTCAATCTAATCATATGAAGTCCAATCTCAACATGTTGTTAGACTAATTAGGTATGAATGATATTAATATCTAATCATAGTAATCAAGAACAAATTAATAGATGTTATGAAAAATATATCTAAATAACAAGTACGCGGAGCAACATCAATCAAAAGATATTGGTTCAACCAAATAGAAACGGTAAGTAATGTTTGTCTTGGCTCTTAAAGGAGGTTTGGAACCTAAGTTGCCTTAATTTACAAAAATTTACACTAAAATCATATAAAGAAGCTAATTACGATCCTCCTGCTCCTGCTATGAGTTAGATCCAACTATATATATATTTGTCTCTGTTTATAAAGAAAGAAAGCTAGCAAATCTTTGATTGTCTGTCGTGGATCCATCCCTATTCCTGCCTATGATTAATTGAGGTAGTAATTTATGTGGTAAATCGTTTTGTAAGAAGAAATGTGTTTGGAGTATTGGGAAAATTCCTATGTTTGCAATTGGACTCAACAGAAGACATTGTGAGAAAGTCAGAGTTTACTATTTATGAAACTTTCATATAAGTAAACCTACTAGAGTTGATATATATAGAAAGAATTGAGGTACAGATAAATAAAATTTACCCACTGTATCGTTTAAACCATTACTATCACACTTAATGTATAATTTTATTACATCTATCATTTTTACAAACAAAAGTAATCGTATAATTTTCTGTAACTAGTATTTTAGGGCAAATTATGAAGAGTCTGTGTAGCTTTTATTACATCTATTTATGTTGTATCCTTTTAGGTTACTATTTATGTTGCATTCTTTTAATTGTATCTGTATGTTATCCTCTATGTTATCCCTCTTTTACTGTATGTTGCATTCTTTTAGTTGTATCAATATAGTATTTTTTTTAGATCAGGCCAGATTGTTAGGTATAATTACATATTTTATTGGGATACTTCTTATTATTTTTTATTTTATATTGTATTGTAATTATATTTGTTTATATAAATATTGATGTATTTCACTACATAGGTGATCGATGTAGGTCTCCGCGGGGACCAAAACCCGCGGTGATCGCCAACAGTTAGGCAAAAAGCCGAAAAAGAGACCAAAACCCGCCTCGGTCGTTCGAACGACATGCAAACACACATGTAGCACCGCATAGGCATTAGACACGTGTTGCAACTTACGGAACTTGATTCTGACATACGGAGATCGAGTTATCGCCCAAATTGCAAAACTCGTCAAGAGTTAGGCAAAAAGCCAAAAAAGAGATCAAAAACCGCCTCGATCGTCCGAGCGACACGTAAACAAAAATATAGCACCGTATAGGTATTAGACATGTATTGTAACTTACGGGACTCGATTCCGACATACGGAGATAGAGTTATCGCCTAAATTGTAAAACTCGTCAACAGTTAGGCAAAAAGCCGAAAAAGAGACCAAAACCCGCCTCGGTCTTCCGAATGACATGCAAACACACATGTAGCACCGCATAGGCATTAGACACGTGTTACAACTTACAGGACTCGATTCTGACAAACGGAGATCGAGTTATCGCCCAAATTACATAACTCGCCAAGAGTTAGGTAAAAAGCCGAAAAAGAGACCCAAATCCGCCTCGGTCGTCTGAACGACATGGAAACACACATGTAGCACCGTATAGGCATTAGACACATGTTGAAACTTACGGGACTCGATTATGACATACAGAGATCAAGTTATCGCCCAAATTGTAAAACTCACCAACAGTTAGGCAAAAAGCCGAAAAAGAGACCAAAACCTGTCTCGGTCATCCGAATGACACGCAAACACACATGTAGCACCGCATAGGCATTAGACAAATGTTACAACTTACGGAACTCGATTTCGACATACGGAGATCGAGTTATCGCCCAAATTGTAAAATTCGCCAACAGTTAGGCAAAAAGCCAAAAAAGAGACCAAAACCCGTCTCGGTCGTCCGAGCGACACATAAACACACATGTAGCACCGTATAGGCATTAGACACGTGTTGCAACTTACGGAACTCGATTCTGACATACGAAGATAGAGTTATCACCTAAATTGCAAAACTCGCCAACAGTTAGGTAAAAAGCCGAAAAAGAGACCAAAACCCACATCGGTCGTCCGAATGACATGCAAACAAACATGTAGCACCGTATAGGCATTAGAAACATGTTGCAACTTACAGGACTCGATTCTGACATACGGAGATCGAGTTATCGCCCAAATTGCATAACTCGCCAATAGTTAGGCAAAAAGCCGAAAAAGAGACCAAAACCCGCCTCGGTCGTCCGAACGACACACAAACACACATGTAGCACTGCATTGGCATTAGACACGTGTTGCAACTTACGGGACTCGATTCTGACATACGGAGATTGAGTTATCGTCCAAATTGCAAAACTCACCGATAGTTAGGTAAAAAGCCGAAAAAGAGACCAAAACCCGCCTCGATCGTCCGTACGACACGCAAATACACACGTAGAACTTCATAGGCATTAGACACGTGTTTCAACTTACGGAACTCGATTCTGATTTACGGATGCCGAGTTCTCAGCCCGTTTGCCTAATGAACCAACAGTTAAGCAAAAAGCTAAAAAAGAGACCAAAACCCGCCTCGATCGTCCGAATGACACGCAAATATACATATAGAACTGCATAGGCATTAGGCACGTGTTGCAACTTACGGGACTCGATTCCAATATACGGATACCGAGTTATTAGCCTGTTTGCCCGATGAACCAACAGTTAGGCAAAAAGCCGAAAAAGAGACCAAAACCTGCCTCGGTCGTTCGAATAACACGCAAACACACATGTAGCACCGCATAGATATTAGACACGTGTTGTAACTTACGAGACTCGATTCCGATATACGGATGCCGAGTTATCAGCATGTTTGCCACACTTGTAGAAAACAAACTAAAAAAATTTAAATATGCTTAGTTTTTGACTTCGTTTTTAATATTTTACTTTTGTAGGGTCTTGTTGAGGAGACTCATGGGGGTGGAGGCTGCGGAACAGGCGATGCCCGTGGCGGAGATGGTGATGACTGCCGAGCTGATGAGACAATAGAGGGTGGGACCGGAGGTGGGACAGACGATGGGACCGACGATTGTACGATAGATGGCGGTGATGATGGCACTGACATTCCTGATCTTGGGCTGTACTTAGTTTATGTTTATATATTTGACTTTTATGTATGTATTTATATACCTTTTGAGTTATACAGACTAGACTTTTGTATCTAACTATATTGATTGTTGATGGTAAAAGATATGCGTGCATTGTCTTTATTTGTTTTTCTTTAAGTTTTAACAGGTACAATTATATATATGTAAATGAACAGGGGAATTTTGTAATTTTTAATTTTTTTTTCCAGCAGGTCATTGGTGACGGGGTCATTGGTGACGGGGGGGGCCGTCGGCAATGACCTGAAGGTCATTGGCGACGGGACTAGACACTCATTGGCGACGGCAGCCCGTCGGCAATGACTATTAAATTAAAACTCAATAATGATTAGTGGCGACAGCACATCCGTCGTTATGGCCGTCGGCAATGACTCATTTATGACGGCGAGCCGTCGGCAATGACCCCGTCGGCAATGACCACGTTCCCGACGGCGAGCGACGGGAGCCAGGGGCGACGACCTCCTGGGCGACGGGAGGGGCGACGGAAACTGCCGTCGCCAATGACATCATTGCCGACGGCAAGAGAGTCATTGTTGACAGCAGTGGCCGTCGGCAATGACCTTTATTTTTGTAGTGTTTTGAATGTGATGTTTTGTTGTAATATTATAATTTTTTTGATGAATGTTGATTTTGTTTGTGAATGTGATTATAGTTTTTTTGTGTTGTTATTTTTTTATTTTGTTTTATATGTTTGGATGTTTTGTTATTATGTTTCTTGGTGGTTGATGTTCTACTTATTGTGATATGAATTTTGAATGAGTTTTTTTGTGTATTTATTTAGTGTATTTGTTATATTATAATTAATTAATATTTAATTTATTTTGTACTTTTGTTTTACACTTGGGCACTCTTTTGAATATGTATTGATATTTCTTTGTATGTTTTTACTATAAATGTAAGGCATAGAATGTGGCTTGGAAAGATTAAGTGAATTTTTGTAATGTACAACTAACAAATTATGTAAGCTGAAGATGAGGCTAAAAGATGGGAGATTCAACTTCTTGAAATTGGATCAATATTGATATTTACAAGCATGAAGAAACTTCAGTAGCGAAGGTATTATTTAAATTAGAAATTGTGATTCGAATGATATTGTACTAATGCGATATAAGTTTGAACAAAATTTTAAAAACATTTTGCAGGTTGTATTGATTCTTAGCAAGCTTGCTAAATTTAGAAGTGTTTACTTCATTTGGAACTATTTATCGGTATAATTTCTTTTTTGTTCTTATTTTTTTCTAACTTAAATTTTTGTTTGAAAACACAGGTTTAACAAAAGTTGCAGCCTTTCTTGAAAAGGAAATGGAGGTAGTAAGAAAATGTAGTGGAATTTGGATTTTGTGATAGATTTGGGTATAAAATGAGCCGTAAGTAGGTATGCATAGAAAAGGGCTAGTTTTATAGGTTCTAAATATTTGGGAAAGTGATATAATTATATTATATTATATTATAATGTAATATATATATATATATATATATATATATATATATATATATGTATATTCGTGTATATCTTTTATATTATATTATATTATATTATATTGTATTATATTATCATGTAATATACGTAATATACATGTGTATGTATATACATGTATATTTACATAAATTTTATATTATATATTATATTATATACGTAATATACATATGTATGTATAGATACACATTATATTATATATATTATATAAAATGTATTAATTTGTTTACAGATTGTTATTAAACTTTTTTGGAAAATTGTAATTTTTTTGATTGGTCTTGTTTGATGAATGTGTTATATATGTGTGTTATTTTTTTGTTATTGTGTGTTATTTCGTTGGAATATTGTATTATTTGTTTTGAATGTGATGTTTCGGTGTAATATTATAATTTTTTTGATGAATGTTGGTGAATGTGATTGTAATTTTTTTTTGTTTTTTTATTTTGTTTCGTTGGGTGTTGATGTCCTACTTATTGTGATATGAATTTTGAAATAGTATTTTCGTGTATCTATATTTAGTGTATTTGTTATATTGTAATTAATATTCTAGTTTATTTTGTACTTTTGTTGAGAGACAATTTTACACTTGGGCACCCTTTATTCATGTATTGATATTTTTTTGTATGTCTTTATATGGGTTGTGCCAAGTGATAATTTTGCAATGTAGAACTTACTATAAATGTAAGGCATAGAGTGTGGCTTGGAAAGGTTGAGTGAATTTTTGTAATGTACAACTCACAAACCATGTAAACTGAAGATGCGGCTAAAAGATGGGAGATTCAACTTCTTGAAATTGGATCAATATTGATATTTACAAGCATGAAGAAACTTCAGTAGTAAATGTATTGTTTAGATTAGAAATTGTTGTTTGAATGATATTGTACTAATGCGATATAAGTTTGAACAAAATTTCAAAAAAAATTTGCAAGTTGTATTGAACACGAGGTACTATTTATCGGTATAATTTTTTTTTTATTCTAATTTTTTTCTAACTTAAATTTTTGTTTGAGAACACAGGTTTGACAAAAGTATTTCTTGAAGAGAAAAGGGAGGTAGTAAGAGAATGTAGTGAGATTTGTATTTTGTGATAGATTTGGGTAAAAAAAGAGCCGTAAGTAGGTATAGGCGTAGAAGATATATATATATATATATATATATATATATATGTATATATATATATATATATATATATGTATACACGTGTGTATCTATTATATTATATTATCATTTAATATACGTAATATACATGTATACATATATATCTATATATGTATTATATTATATATTATATTATATACGTAATATACATATATATGTATAGATACACATTATATTATATATAGGGCTATATGTATATACACAGTTGTGTATTACACAGTAGGCCTATGACGACAGATTTTTTGGGCTATAGTGACGGTAAGCTGTCTCTATAGCCCAGAATAGCTATGACGACGGGTGAAACCGTCGTTATAGTCCAAAAAATCGTCGTCATAGCTTACTGTGTAATACACAGCTGTGTACATACATTTTTCCCTTATATATATTATATAAAATGTGTTAATATGTTTACGGATTGTTATTAAACTTTGTTTGGAATATTATAATTTTTTTGATTGGTCTTGCTTGTTGAATGTGTTATATATGTGTTATTTTTATTATTGTGTGATGTTTCGTTGGAATATTGTAATGTTTTTGATAAATGTTGATTTTGTTTGTGAATGTGATTGTAATTTTTTTGTGTTGTTTTTTTATTTTGTTATATATGTTTCGATGTTTTGTTATTAAGTTTTGTTGGTGGTTGATGTCCTACTTATTGTGATATGAATTTTGAATGAGTTTTTCGTGTATCTATTTAGTGTATTTATTATATTGTAATTAATATTCTAGTTTATTTTGTACTTTTGTTGAGAGACAATTTTACACTTGGGCACCCTTTTGAATATGTATTAATATATCTTTGTATGTCTTTATATGGGTTGTACCAAATGAAAATTTTGTAATGTAGAACTTACTATAAATGTAAGGCATTGAGTGTGGCATGGAAAGGTTGAGTGAATTTTGAAATGTAAAGTTCACAAACCATGTAAGCTGAAGATACGACTAAAAGATGGGAGATATTCAACTTCTTGAAATTGGATCAATATTGATATTTACAAGCATAAAGAAACTTCAGTAGCAAAGGTTTTATTTAAAATAGAAATTGTTGTTTGAATGATATTGTATTAATGCGATATAAGTTTGAACAAAATTTTAAAAATATTTTGCTAGTTGTATTGATTCTTAGCAAGCTTGCTAAATTTAGAAGTGTTTACTATGTAGAGCTTTAGGAGCTTCAAGATGCCATAGATAAATTGAAGCCCAAGCTTTTGGGAAATTTAGTCAGCTGCTCAAGACTTTGAAAGCTCAATAGCCTCCAATACGAAGGCTCAGGGCACCACCATTGTCGACTTGGAGGCTTTAGTTATTCTCCTCTCTTCAGTTCGACAGGTTATGACTTCTAGATCATGGCTTTCGTAGTTTTTTTCATTTCCTGTATCAGAAAATTCATGTACATATATTTCATGCAAACTAACACATGAATTCATACTTTTTTTAATAAATCAGAAGAAATAATCAAGTATAAGTGAAAGTTTGAGAAATTTATTGATAATCAAATTGCTTTTAACGAAAAGCATAACGTTTCATATAATAAATTTTGCTTTTGTCGAAGAAAGCATAACGTATATACACCTGAAGCTGCTCATATTGGTCCAAGCTCTTGATTGTCATATCTACAAGACCAATTCTTGCCCGCTAATTAATGATAAATATTTTATTATCAAGAATTACGTTGTTTATATTTGTCCACAAATAATAATATAAGAATTATTAAAAAGTCACTCAAGTTGCCATATGTAAAGATATATATTTAGTAAACTTAAGTTATCTTATTATACAGTATGTATTTTAGAATTAATTAGTTACATTAATTTTAATTTATAAAATAAACAAAAATTTAAAATAAGCGCGAGCTTATTTAATTTAATACTCGCATACTGGCAAAATGGTAATTAATATTATTATGTTTTTTTTTCAAAATTTACATATTTTTTTAAAGTTTTACTAATTACTTACAATGACAAAACATGCCTCTAACTTTAAGTTGGAAGGAAAAAAAATATTAATAACTAGCCTTGAATATAATTTATATTACTTATTTTATTATCTATCTAAAAATATAATTATGATTTTTTTTTCATTTTTATAATATTATAAAATATCATAAATTTCTTAAATTTATTATTATACTTTCATTGTCATACAATTACTATGAGACTATAAACGGTACTGCCATTTTATTTTTTTTAGGATCCTGAAAATATTTAAAAATAAATCTAAAACAAATCTGTATATTTAAAAAATTACTCATACCGTTTCAAAATTAGAAATACATATATTAAATGATGACTTTTAAAAATAATTTTTTGTTCTCAAATATAGTTTTAGTATTAGTTAGAAATTCAATTGTAATAGTTTAATATTAAAAAAATAATAATAAAATAATAACAAATATGAACTTCATGTCACTTTATAATTTTAAAATAAAAAATATTTTTTTAATTTTAAAATAGACTAAAATATATATATATATATAATTTTAAAATAGATGAAGTGGAGTATAATTTTTTGCAATTTTTTGTGTGGAAGTATTTTGACCGCACGCACAACTTCTTCTAGCGACTACTAGTACAAATAAAATTTCGCTTCTTTTGAATTTTGCATGGCTTAGCTTCACTTCACACGAGCGGCCAATTATTGTGGGAAAAAGATGGGCAGGCACCAATAAGGAAAAGCCACGTGTAGCCCAAAACCATACACATCGGCTATATATATACAAGCTCTTGGTAGCCAGATGATAGAGCCAACAAAAAGACTCCATTCCCGGAGAGAGAGGTAATTAACCTTTGGTCTTCTTTCATTCCTTCTCTCTCTCTTCTACCATTCGAATTAAAAAAAAAAAACTTTTGAGAAAATTAAGATTAGAAAGATGTTTATTGAGAGCTTTAAGGTAGAGAGCCCAAATGTTAAGTACACCGAGAGTGAGATTCAGTCTGTGTACAACTATGAGACCACTGAGCTTGTTCATGAGAACAGAAATGGTACCTATCAATGGATTGTGAAGCCCAAGTGTGTTCAATATGACTTCAAGACTGACATTCATGTCCCTAAACTAGGGTATTTTGCACCCAATTTATTTTCTTTAAATATTTCCTTTTCAACTTGGCCCCTTTTTTCATATTTATTTATGATTTATGAATTTGTTAATGACAGGGTTATGCTTGTTGGGTGGGGAGGCAACAATGGATCAACTCTTACTGCTGGTGTTATTGCTAATAGGGAGTGAGTTCATTTCTTCCTCATTTCAGATCGATAGATATAATAATGTGGGAGTTGTTAACATAAGTTAATTTTGGTAAATTGACTAATACAGTGTCAATGTATGTGTCCATGTATGTCGTGAAGTGATCTCTCTGCGTGTCAACATTTATCAATTATCAATTGACTAACTTAGTATGAAGTTAATTTCATGGTAACCGGATCATAATAATGTTATTTTGTTTGAATTGGAGATTGGTGAAGAGATTTGTACATGTATAGTGGGTATAAAATATGGTCATAAAATAAAATAATAATACCCTCTGGTTTCACAAAAAGAATCTTACTTGCAAATGAAATTATGATAACAAAATTGAAGATATTATGTCATTTTAAACAATTTGGTAAATGGGAGTATATTTTTCTTGGTGTTGTTTATGCCATTTGATTTTTGGGTATTGAAATTTGGCAGAGGAATCTCTTGGGCAACCAAAGATAAGGTGCAACAAGCCAACTATTTTGGCTCACTCACCCAGGCCTCCACTATTCGAGTTGGATCTTTCAATGGAGAGGAGATTTATGCTCCTTTCAAGAGTCTGCTACCCATGGTACGTACTACCATACACTCACTTGTTTTATGGGTTAATTTAAATATTAATTTTCTTGTACTTTTTTAATCAAACAGGTGAACCCTGATGACATTGTGTTTGGAGGTTGGGACATAAGTAACTTGAACCTGGCAGATGCCATGGCCAGGGCTAGGGTGTTGGACATTGATCTGCAAAAGCAGCTGAGACCCTACATGGAATCCATGGTTCCACTCCCTGGAATCTTTGATCCTGATTTCATTGCTGCAAACCAAGGCTCACGTGCCAACAACGTGATCAAAGGAACCAAGAAAGAACAGCTTGACCAAATCATCAAAGATATTAGGTACCAAAAGATTATGTCACAATTAATGTTTATTAAATGGCTGCTTGTATGTATGTGATTTAATAGACTAATACTAGTTTGTTTGATTAAATGTGTGAAATTTGAAAATAAATAGGGAGTTTAAGGAGGCAAACAAGGTAGATAAGGTAGTGGTTTTGTGGACAGCCAACACTGAGAGATATAGTAATATAATTGTGGGGCTAAATGACACTGAGGAAAATATTTTTGCTTCTGTGGAGAAGAATGAAGCTGAGATTTCTCCTTCCACTTTGTATGCCATAGCTTGTGTTCTTGAGAATGTGCCTTTCATCAATGGAAGCCCACAGAACACTTTTGTTCCAGGTACATAATTTGAACTAAATATTATGAAATTTTACCAAATGGGACCTTAATCGTCATTAAAATAAATAGTTTGGTAATTAAATTTGAATTTAATTAATTTTTTCAGGGTTGATTGATTTGGCCATAAGAAGGAACATTTTGATTGGTGGGGATGACTTTAAGAGTGGTCAGACCAAGATGAAATCTGTACTCGTTGATTTCCTTGTTGGTGCTGGTATTAAGGTGTGTAACGTACTTGTCAATTTGTACTTATTTGTTGATGGGATTTGGTAATCATTAATCAAAAATTGTGTGACATATATGATATAATTAATAATACAAGTGTCCAATTTGATTTTATGTTATGGCAGCCAACATCAATAGTGAGCTACAATCATCTGGGAAACAATGATGGAATGAATCTGTCAGCTCCTCAAACCTTCCGATCAAAGGAGATATCAAAGAGCAACGTGGTCGATGACATGGTCTCGAGCAATGCTATCCTCTATGAGCCTGGCGAGCATCCTGATCATGTTGTTGTGATCAAGGTAAAACAGTACTCTACTCGGGTTATGACTAATGCTATAATTAAATAATGCACTCTACTCTGTATCAAATTGAGATGACGCTATGTTTGGCAACTAATTTCAAGATTTAGATCTGAAACCGAAATCACATTTTCAATTCCATTGAAGTGGAATTTTTAGTTAAATTTTGATGCTCCATTCCAATTACATTGCTTGGAATTGAGTTAACAAATATAGTTCGAGTTCAATTTATATTTGTTTCATGACTAGTACTATTTTATGTATGATGTGTGACGTGTGGTGTATACATGCAGTATGTGCCATATGTTGGAGATAGCAAGAGGGCAATGGATGAGTACACATCAGAGATATTCATGGGAGGGACGAACACCATAGTGCTCCACAACACGTGCGAGGATTCCCTTTTGGCTGCTCCAATTATTTTGGACTTGGTCCTTCTTGCTGAACTCAGTACTCGCATTCAGCTTAAAGCTGAAGGAGAGGTTTGTCCCTCTTTCTGTCATTACTTTTAACCCTCAATATTTACCTTATCCTTTTACATGATTCATGTTTTTTCACCCTAACTACTAATTATATCTCAAATCTATTTGCAGGGTAAATTTCACTCCTTCCACCCTGTGGCCACCATTCTCAGCTACCTCACCAAAGCTCCTCTTGTAAGTTATCTTGGTTAACAAAAATAATTTGCAAAAATATAAAGGATGATACACATTTAACATACTCTGCATAGAACTAATATCCAAGTACAATCTAAACAGACAGGTAGAAAACCATCTAACCCAAGACATGAATTATTGGTGGGGACTTGGTCAGAGCATGTGATAGTGAGCTAATGTGGTCATAAAAGTTATGATGTTATGTACATTTTGGCATGTCACTTCATTAATGTTACTCATATTAATGACCATAGACCATGTGGTCCAAGTACTACAATTAACTTAGGAAAAATCCATTTGCTTTCTCTTTGGAATTTAATCCTTTGTTTACTTTCTTTTTTTCTGGAAATATATTCAGTGTAGAATCATTCACACAAACACACAAAAATTATATATGTTGGGCCGTTGGGGTACTTAGAGATGACTTTTTGTTATGTTTGTGCTTTATCAAAAAACAAACAGGTACCACCAGGCACACCAGTGGTGAATGCACTGGCGAAGCAACGTGCGATGCTGGAGAATATACTGAGGGCTTGTGTTGGATTGGCTCCGGAGAACAATATGATCTTGGAATACAAATGAACGGAGTAGAATTATGGAAAGAAGTTACTGGATTGGTTCATCATGGAAAAATAAACCCCCCCCCTCTTTTTTTTTTTACCCTTTTTGTTCCTTCTAGTTTAATCTGGGCAGCCAGTTAAAATTTAAAACCCATGGAATTGAAGTGTCTAGTGCTTTGTCATTTATGTAATTTCTTGTTTCATTTCCTTTCCTGTTTTCCCCTTGTCGGGTTATTGAAAAAACTCAGTGTGTGCTTTGGCTCAGCTAGAATTAGAGCAAGCGCTGGAAAATTAAGATATATTTCAAAATGTTTATAAATATATGCTGTTTAGTGTTTGTTTCTGTGATATCGCTATTTATTTTGGAACATAAAAAGTTTAGGTATTGCCTGGAAGGGCTTTGTGGTAGTTAAGATAAAATAGATGTATTATATATTAATGATGCATTTATAAAGCCTAATTTAAAATAGATCATGTATTTATATATATATATATATATATATATATATATACACACGGTCCGGGTCAAGTGCATACCCTTTATCTTACTCACTCGTGCTTATCCCCCTTTAGGCGACGGTTTCGGTCATACAATCGTCGTCTATACTTTTAGCGACGGACAAAATCAAAAGGTGATAAGACTTGGTGTTAATTACGTACGGTACTAATGATCACAGCAATAATCAAACCATTAATTATACCTAACAATCCAGCCATAACCACCGGCACCTGTTTCTTTTATCTAAACATGTTTCAGTCTCAGTTTTTAAGATCTGAATGAATAATAGCAGCATTCTGAAGAGCAATTACTTCTCCAGCTGTTTGTTTGTGGGAGAAAATTACCTCTGATCTACAGTTGAAATTACTTTCGGCAAGAGAGCCGAGCGAGGAGTGAATTCCGGAAATGAAAGACCAGACTGAAGCGGCGATGGAGGGAGGATGCAGTGGAAAGAGCTGAACAAAAGAGACGCAGCTGAGAGAACGGAATAACAGAGAAGCCAGTGGAGTCCTCAAAAGTTGCGAGAGAGAGGATTTTTATTATTGTTGGGAAAATTACGCCAAAAATAATCTATATCCCAGGAATTACTTTTCCGTCTTTGTGCAATTAAATATGAAATCAACAAAACCAATTATGAGAACAAAAATAACAAATAGCCATCCACAAGCAAGACACCAAATTTACGTGGAAAACCCTCTAAAAACCACGGCTCAAACTCCGAATCTCCACTATATCACTAATAATGGGCTTACAATAATCCTCTCAAGTTTTATGCCCTAAAACTTGAGGTTACACAATAAATTGAGATAATACAAATTTACCTTTAATTAAGTTGAGAAACCTAATTAACTTCACCACCAAAAAACACCCCAAGCAATAAATTAAACGGAGATGATGGCGAATATCCACAAACAACAAACAGCAATTCTCTCAATTTATTATTTTGGTATCTTCTTACCACCAAGCTTCTCTATCTCATATCTCAAATAAGACTCCCTCATAGCCTTATTTATACTACTCTTCTTAATCCATTCCTATTATGGATTAGAAACAATTTATTCTCCTAATCAAATTAGGGATCACATCTCCTTATCTTGGTCACCAACCACTCTAACAAGTAAATCCTTTTTCAACTTGGATTCTTTTCATGTAATCTCCAATTCCAATATTGCTTCCATTAACCCAATTTCTAATTGGATTAATATCAAGTATATAAACTCATTCTTTTCTATCTTGGATTCTATCTCATGGGTGAGGACACACACCCAACAATTATTTTGCCAATAAAATCGTAACTTGCCATGGAAAAATCCATCTCCCGTTACTCGGTAGTCCATCGCAGCTAACACACAAAAAAAATAAAAATAAAACATATGCGCGACCGACTATCCGTCGCAATATATCTGGTTATATTATTTTCTACAAAATGGATGAATTTTATCTGCGACGGTTTGTCCGTCACAAAATGCCCATCGCAGTACATCACTTTTCTAGTAGTTTGGGGGATTAGGCTTGGAGTTTGGGTTATATTTGGGGGTCTTTTTTTCATTTTTTATTCAAACATGATTTATCAATTTTGTCCTTTCCAAACTTGGTTTACAGGAACATTCAGTCACTTTTGAACGATTAAATATATGGAAGGTGTATTTTGTTTTGCTAATTAAAGGGTGCAAATTTCAACAATAATATAGATTGTATTCCTTTCCCTTTTGTTCGTCATCTCTTTTTGTATTATTTAGTTGTTTTGAATTGATTTAGTATATAGCAATATTCTTTGGGTAATTTAGTAGTTAAGCATATGGTGCTCAAATGATCTCTTAGTCAAAACCTCAAACTTAAGGTTTTGAGATCAAATTTGGGTAGGTCATCTTTTTATGAATTAATTTGATTAAAATTGACAACAACAATGTCACGTAGGTGCCACGTGTGACACGTCAGCTGGTCAACGCCCAAATGGTGCTTGGAATTTTAAAATCTAAATTTTCGAATAAAAAGGGACTCGATTTATATTGACAAAAAAAAGACTCAATACTTGAAAAGACCTAAAGTTCAGGGACTAGATTTGCATTTTACTCACATTGGTCAATTAACTTTAATCATCATAAGATTAAGTAGTCGATGCTATTTTGTGTTATCGGCATTGGGTCCATCAACTTTCCAATTACCTAAGCCAGCATTAGTGAACTTAATTGATATATTACAATTATATTACGATGCACTTGCACAACTAGCACCTATAAAAATATAGTACTCCCTCCGTCCCAAATTAATTGCTCAGTTTTGATTTTTTAAAGTCAAATTGACCATTTTTAAAACTAATTTTTTTATTATTTTTGCTAAAATATAGGTGAAGAGATTATAACCAAAAGAAAGTATAAACAATTTATTACTAATCCTAATTTTTATAATTTTAGAAATATATTTATATATGCTTAATTATTAATTCTAAAAATAGTCAATTTGACTTAAAAAGTCAAAACTGAGCAGTTAATTTGGGACGGAGGGAGTAATTTGAAAATATAAATTTTGAACTGAGATGTGATAGGGATACTTGGAATAAAAATTTGGGTTCCAAAGAACAAAATACAAAATTATCATTAAGTTGTCCAAGAAGATGGAAAATAATAATTTCAAACCATACTCTTACCTATAAATTAAAAAATTTTAACTTTTTCTATAAGTACTTTTATAATAATTATAGGCTTAAATATAAATTATTATACTAAATTATTGATATTTTTTCACTTCGATGATTGACCTTTTAATTTTTTTTAATCAAGTCATTAAACTATTAATTTCTTCACTTCGGTTCAATTGAATCTACCTACGACGTCATAAATTGACAGCGTGACTTGAACACGTGACATGTAAAGAGGATGTATTACAAGAACACTCAAATTAAATATAAATTACTACTAAAAGCTATTGATTTTTTTTTCCAGTAATTGACCTTTCACATAATATAAAAACAATATTAATCAACTCCTCATTTCCAACATAAAATTTGAAAGCAACTGATGAACAAATCCTGCATTACTTAAAACCAAATTACGCATCAAACTCTCTGTTGACACCGATGGTCGAATTTTATCAATTGGAGGGCCATTAATGACTGGAAAAACAATCTCAAGAAATCTTGGAATTCAAGATTTTATGGCATTTTTAATTGTAGAAGATAGAGAAATAAAATACTAATAAACTATTATCGTAATTAGTCTTTCAAGTTGTTGGATGATTGGATGTTATGAGAGCTAAATGAGTGTACATTCTTTTTATATTAGGGGTTCAAATGTTCACTTTCTTAAATATTTCATCCCTTCTAGAGTTAAGAGATATAATTTGATTTTTAAGCTCAAACTACAATATATTAAACTTTAAATTGATGAAAATTTATTTAATTTTAATTGATATAATTATTATAATTGTATTATAGTATATAACAAAAATTATAAATCACAAAATTTATTAGGAAAAAAATGTGTGTACACAGCTGTGTATTACACAGTAGGCTATAGCAACGATTTTTTGGGCTATAGCGACGGTTTCACCCGCCGTCATAGCTATCCTGGGCTATGGCGACAGTTTACCGTCGCTATAACCCAAAAAATCTGTCGTCCTAGACCTACTGTGTAATACACAGCTGTGTATATACATATAGCCCAATTTATTAATTTATTCTAAATTTTTACATGTTATACTAATTTTAAAATTTAATATACTATCGTTTGACATAAAAAATTAAATTATATCTTTAATTCCGGAAGGGAGAGAGTATGTGACAAGGACTTGTACGCCCAAATAAGCTAACAAATTCTACCAACTCTTTGTTACGATGGATTCAGATTTTGGCTGCATGAATCTCTATGTTCGAAAAATGAGTACAAATTTCGTTGGAACCTCAGAAGGATGCGCTAGTTCTTATATTTTAGGAAAGTGATATTTTTAATTTTACATAGAATATTTCTGACTAAATCTCGTATTGCTACAATTTAACTCTAAAATTAATTTATACCATAAATTTTATTTTAAATTAAAAATATTTTAAACTAGGAGTTTTAAAATAATACTAAAATTTAAAGTGCAAATTATTTTGATATAAAAATTACTACAGACAGGTTGCAAATTTAAATGAAGTAACCATCATTTGCTTGGTCTATTCGTATATTTGCTTATATTCATTTGATGTAGAAGACGATGATTTCAATGTATTGGCATATAGGGGAAGTAACAAGAAATCTTTGCAAGCTCCACATATAATTTTATAATTTAAAATCCACAAAGACATTGACCACCTCACACAATTAACAAAGGTGCATACATATCTTATTCAAATGAATTAATTTGAAATTTGTTCACAATTTTATACACCACCCCCATCCCCCGTTACCCCCCACTCCACCCACCCACCCACCCACCCCTCACCCACCCACCCACCCACCCACTCTCCTCAAAAAAAACTAAACACCACAAAAAGAGGACATAAAGTGGAATGCCCATCAATGGCCCAATATTATATAACTAACTACCTACCAAAATCAATCAACAAAAAACTCAAATGAATACCTTTCCTTCTTTATTGGGCCCACCATGACAAGATTGACAATGCATTGATCCCCGGACAATATTGTTCATCCATTTTAAATTATAAAATTAAAATTGATCTTTTAAATTTTAATTAAAATTATTATTAAATTTAAATTTAAAATAATTTATTTAAATTTTATAATAAGTAGTACTTTTTAGATAGTTTTTGATATTCATAATTATAATGATATTATAAACTAAATGAATTTACGTTAATTTAAGTTTGAAGATATTTAAAAATTAATATTATATTAATCTTATAATTTAGAACGAAAAAAATATATAATATATAAAATGATAATAAAAAATATACCACTAAAAATATAATAAATAATGTTAGAAGTCTCTTCTTTGTTTTTGCTGCAAAGAATATCAGAAGCTCATTAGTGCTATTGATCATGAAGAAGATAAATGGTAAACTAGTAGAAATTTCTTTGGAAATAGAAATGTACTTGCATGCTCAATCTTGTTTATATATAAGTACTTGCAAACTGTTCAGTACAAGAAAAAAAAAGTTTATTTTCGCCAGAATATTATGTCGAAAATAACTTTATTCTATCGAAATTAAGATATGTTTGATGGAATATTTAGTCAAAAATTCAGCCAAATATATACTGGTTGGAAATAAATTCGTCAAGAATTTTATCAAAAATATATATTATCAACGAAATTATGTCGGACGAATAATTACGAAATTATTGACTTCTTTACTTTTTAGGTGGGATGTCCATTTTGATTAAAAATTTTCTTATTTACAACAAAAAATTACGAAATTTTCTACTTTTTATCAAATATATATTTTTTTCACATTGTTAACTCACATTTTTCATTTAGATTTATCTTTAGATATTAAATAATTACGCGAGTATTAGTAGTGTGAAGACATGGGTTAACCCTAGTGTGTGTATATATATATATATATATATATATATATAGGGAGCCCTTCCATAGCAACCGGTTGCTGTGAGTACTGTGCAACATCCCCTTTTTGTACCGTTGATAAACTTATTGGAAGGCTGAGATGAAACATAAATATACCAAGCCGGCACAACTTGTACCGGCTTTTATTTTAATATGAGGACCCCACCATAGTCAACATGTTGTCAGTTTATTGAAATAAAATAAATTTTTAATATTAAATAATGCCCGATCGGCACAGCTTGTACCGGCTGTGCTTTTTTTATAAAATACTACCAACCGGGACAAGCTCTAACGGCTGTAAAAAAAAAAAAAAATCAAAACCGTAAGAGGCTCTTCCGGCTTGTCCTTTGTATCTAAGAGGAATAATAATACTAATAACTTAATTTCTTAAATAAAAACAATTAAAAAAGATGATCTAGCTAGTATTTATGTCTTGAGAATTATATATAGACGATGTAGAAATAACAAAACAATAACCACTTTTTACGCAGTAGTATTTAATTGGAGAAATCTTTAATTAATTTAATTAGGATATAAAATAGGTTATAAATATTTGCTATCTAACATTGGTTTAAAATTTTCAAAACCCAATTATGCCCTTATCCATCCCCATCAACAAGTGACGAATTTTTTTAAAAAACTAATCCGTTAGTTGGATGACATGTGAAACAACCGTCGAGTACAGAATTCAATTTGCCTTCGGACACATTGCTTATGTCCAGTCCTTTAAAAACAGTTTCTGCTGCCCTTCCAGATTATTTCGAAGGAGATGAACCCTAAGTTAGATGCATTCACAACCCCACCCTTGACTCACACCAATATATATCCACATATATTTGTTTGTACCATTTTGTCTTTTTATCTCAAAGCATTGCCTTGAGTGCTTGGCGAGGTGATTGGGATTTTCTGTTTTTGTCATTTAAGACCTTTATTTTTTGTGAGGATAAAACTTGACAATCACTATCTCTTGAATGTGTACAGGATAAACCGGTATACAAGAAATATCTCATAAATTATGCAACTAGTATGATTATGTTTATTTGGCAAAAAAATAACTCCCTAATTGAAAATAATAAAATTTTAAAAACTACAATAAAATTTGATTATAATATATACCGAAGTAATTGCTATAATTATTCTCCATTAAATATGGCACAACTAAAACTTTCCCACAATTACAATTATCCATAATCAAAACATTAATTGTAATTTGGAATCAAACATTAGCTCGTTCACCTTTTTTAAATTAATTTCACGAAACACCAATGATGGTTAATTAATATGTCTTCTTTTTATCTAATTAAATTTGAGGATATATATATATATATATATATATACGGTCCGGATCTTAAGCTCACCCCTTATTCAACTCACCCGAGCTCACCCTCCATTTAGCGACGGACCCGATGACGGTTCGGTCATACAACCGTCGTCTATACTTTTAGCGACGAACAACATATAGTGTCGCTATAAGTATAGACGACGGTTGCATGATCAAACCGTCGTCGTGTCCGTCGCTAAAAGGGGGTGAGCTCGGGTGAGTTGAATAAGGGGTGAGCTTAAGATATATTCCCTATATATATATATATATATATGTATGTATGTATTGTTTTCCCTCTCAAAAGTATATAGGTCTTGCTTCTAAGTCTGGTAAATTTGCATTTACTGATAATCATAAAGAGAGCAAATTGTCTTAATTTAATTCATCAGACGTACACTTATATATACTACATCCCTAAACAAAATGAAATTTTGTTTGTTTGATATCTAATTTTAAAAGTAGACATGGGATGGAATTCAAGTAAAATGTGGTAACACACATAAAGTTAACTTGTTGATTATATAACATGCATCACCCATGCAGCTGATCATATAACTGCATGAATATATATATATATATATATATATATATATATATATATATATATATATATATGCTTTGATGTTTCATTACATTTATACATATCATCAGTACGTACGTTGTATATTAGTACCAAAGGATATCAGTACTATTAATAAGTACATTGCATGATTTCGTGCATACATGATCTTCGTTGCATTAAATTTTTATATAAAGGAGTACTGGTCTTGTACGCAGTACTACTTCAGGCAGCTGCAATTGTCTCCGGTTTGCCGGAAACCGTTGATGCCGTTGCCGAGTGGTGATTCCGATGATGATGATATTTATCTTTTAAACACTTGGTCTTTCCTCTCGTCAAGCTTCATTTGTTCTTCCCTACACTCTAGACTACAAAATGCGGCATCACCCCTGCATGTTTTATACGTACCACAGACCAATTAGTAATACTTAATTATTACTATACACTTTAAACTTTTTAATTACTCATAAAAATTCCAAATAAAGTTAACTCAATAATTAATCTTATTAATTTGTTCGCCATATGCAGACGTATTATCATGGAATTAAACGTTTGTGTAAAAAAATATACAAGCAATGAACCATGCTAAAGAAAATAAATATTCTTTCTTCTTTCTTTTTAAGACACTCGGTACTCTAATATAAAATTATTGGTAAGAACATCTTAATGCGTCAAAACAATATTAATTTAAATAAAAATTCAATTAATCCCAAAGCATTAACTGATGAATCTTTTGACACTCGAATAATATATAGTTTATTACGGATATGCTTGCTTGGTTCAAAAATTAAAAACACAATTTCTTTTTAATTTGTTTTAAAATTTGAAGATTTATTTTTAAATTTAAACTATAAAGTCGCATAAAATTTAAAAAAAAATGTGATGAGTAATTTTGTTCAAAAGAAAAATATCTTTAAAATTAAAGTCATTATTGTAGAGAAGTATTTCTAATTTTGAGAGAAAGAGTTCTTCCATGATCACTTGGAATGAAGGGGAAATAAAACTATTTATGGAGTGAGGTTGTATAACTTTTAGTAAACTATTGAATCAATCAAAAGATGACCAACAAACAGAACCACATGAGTATGTATATGTATATGTATATGTATATGTATATGTATAAGAAGTTAATAATATTACTAGTACCTATACATGTAGATATCACGAGCGGGTGCCAAACGGCGTTGACAAAGGCCACAGGTCCTTAAGAAATGGGCCGTCTCTATGCCGTTAGTATCATTATTATTCCTCCTCCTATGGTTTCTGCAGGGTGACAGTACCATCAAAGACTGCCAACCGGAGCCCATATCTGGGTTCTGGCCCGGGTCACCATTTCCAATGATCATCGGAGGAGGAGGACTGACCTCAAAGCCCAACCGTGGTTCAGGTTCAGGTTCAGGTGATTCTTCCAGGTCCACATGAGTTATTCCCATCATGCTTGTCGTCCGCCTAAATGAAGGCCGTGGTCTCTTTCCCGCCATCATCATTATCAACCAACCGCTGATCGATGATTTTGTGAGTGTGTGGACACCGGAGATCTAGCTAGTGGGAGTGGAAATGGAAGGAGGTGATCAGAATGAATATATATATATATATAGACAAGGGAATTAAGGGAGATGAGAGTGAATCAGGGCCGTTCCTTAAATCTATCAGATTCATACACATCTCACCTATCTATCACTAGCTTCTCTCCAATTATTTTGCTCATTATTATTCTTTTGTTTTTGTTGCTGGTGTGACCACATTTTGTTCTTAATGTCTAAGAGGCTAGCTAATATAAACCCCCACCAAAAACAAACAAAAAACAAATCATGTCTATAAGCCCCGTTTAGTTGCTTTCTTTTATATCCACGTCGATAGACTTATTATTTTCCAAAATAAGATCAAATTAAACTCATTTCTATTGATAAACACACACTGTAAAAATTATTTTGGAAGAATTAATTAAGGAATATAAAAATTATGTTATTGGGTGTTTATTTGTCCTTCTAAGAGCATTAACAACAGTTTTTCTAATCAACTCTTTATCCTCGATTTTGAATAATACATCAACAAATCATTATCCAACAGTTTCATTATCCTTATTTGACTATCTATTTTAATCTCTATATAGAATTTTACTCCCCAGTGTGGGAGAATCAAAAGATCGTTCTCTATATATACAAAATGACATTTCACACACTTATTTAAGTGGACAACTCATCAATCATACACATCTTGACATTTTTTACTACATTTTCAAATTATAAACTTAATATTGAATTTTAAAAAAAAATTCAAACGTATTCAAATTTAAAATTGATATAAATTTATTTAATTTATGTCAATATAATTATAAATATTATAAATGTACTATTAATTATAAAATTTATTATTTTCAAAATTTAAATGAATCATATTAAATTTAAATTTGAAAATATCACAAATTAACTTTTTAAATTTTAATATTGATCTTATGTACATTTGCAACTACAATCCATTCAATACTCACTCCATAAATTACTTAAAATTTAAAATAAAATAAAAATTATTTTACGGTGGAATATAATTGATAAATACTCTCTCTTTTAATTATAAATTATAAGATTATTATTAATTTAATGTTTTGACTATTGAAACTTTTAAATTTTAAATTTCATTATTTAAGGAATCAACATAAAGAACTTGTTGGGGTACATAGTGAAAAAATTGAATTCTTATTTTGCAGAATGACCCAATAACACTGCAGAATAAAAATAAAAATAAAAAACTGTTGTGAATGCTCTAATATTCCTCCCATAAGCTTGAAACCATTGAACCAAACGGCCACTTGTGGCTGCATTGAGGTTGAATTTGTAATATTCATGGATTCTTTTTTCTTTTTTTTTTTTTGGTAATAATATTCATTGATTCTAATTTCTAAGTATTCCTTCAGTTTCCAAGCACTCGGGAAAAGTCGTATTAGAAAATAATAAAGCCTTCAATAATTTACGGCTGGAACAAATCTGACCTACTAAGCAGGTACCCTGCTGACCGTTGCTTTTACTTTTCTTCTTAATTCGTTCTCTTTCATTTTCAACACTGAATTTCCATTCTTTTATTTACAAGATTTCTTACTTCACCACAAGAGAAAAAAAACCTATTAGCGTCCAAAAATATCAGCGATTGCCTAAATGGTAGTTGATACACCACAATAGCGACCGAAAACAACGACTAACATTTCAATTCGTTGCTAAATATATCAGGGACTGCGTTCTGTCGCTTTTTCGTCGTTAATTTGTTAAATGCGCGACAGATGCCGCGGTCGCTAATACATTACAAATGTATCAGCGACTGACCTTTCGTCGCTAAAGCGGTCGCTGCTTTTTTTAATTTCATATACCCTAATCGCTACTAGGAGAAAGCAAAAGAAGAAAAGCAGCTGCGCATGGCGGGAGAAAGGAGAGGGAAAGAAAAGCAGCTGTCACCGTATCATTTTCGAAACATTGTCTTCACAAAAAAAAAAAAAAAAAAAATACAAACTGTACTATCCAAAAGTGTCTTTTTGAAACTTAAAACATAATAATTCGACTACAATAAAATATATGAGAACTTCGACTACTACAAAATATATGAGAATTTCGACTAAATAGTTCGACTACAACAAAATATATGAGAATACATTCATTAAAAGATATTTTTTAGTATTCTTAGAGACAAAATTTTCAATCAAATGTTCAAAATCATTATATATTTATATTTTTAATTTCGAATATATATATATATATATATATATATATATATATATATAATTGGGAACCCTGATCCGTGCTCAGAAACGACCATGTTCCTTCCCTTCCAATAGGTTTTGCGTTCTCTATCCCTTTCTAAATTGATTATGTTATTTTTATTTGAACACCATGTTTTGCCTAATAGTTGTTGCAATTTGTACCTTTTTTGTGCGAATGTGAGTGTTAATGCCAGGATCTTCCGTCACGTCCCAATCACGTAAGACGCCCTGATTCTGCACAGTAAACACGGAAAACACCACAAGTTTGACGACCGGACCGCCGGGGGATAGCTCAGGCGTGAGAGTGAGTAAACGTGTTCACAAGGTTAACAATGGAGGATGTAATGTCTAGTGTATTGAGAGAGATAATAGTTCTGTGTGTGCTTTTGTTCACGTACCTTATTATAAAGACTTGGTTGATAGATTATACTCCCTTGCCTGGTTTACTGTGTCACCCACTACTTCTGATGCAACCCCCGTGATCGGATGGATCTTGCCGTCTGCTTGTAGTCTACTCACTACTTTTTGCCACTGTTTTTATCGTCGGTCGGCTATAATCTCATCCACATTAATGCATGGCAAGTGCCTTAGTCAACTGTCATGCTTTTTCATTATTACAAGTCAAAGTAATAGATATTAAATGATCAAATGGGTTAACTCAACGACCCGACCCGATCTTACAGGATTAAACAGAAATGATATTATGACTAGGCCCAGTTATGTCATCAACCCTTAATGGATACTTAATAGACCAATCAGAATGAGTAGGCCTAATCCATTCAGCCCAATAGGAGAAATATCATGACTTAACATTTCCCCCTAGTTTTTTATTAAACAGGAGGTTTAATAAGAAACTATAAATGGTCCATGATATTTAGAATTTGATAAAGGCCCATAACAAGAGATAATTGAGACGTACCCAATTTGGTGCATAAGACGAGACGGGGGAAGGCTGAATGTTTAGTGTAAAAGGTCCAGTCAATGAAGGACTGAGTTTGAAACAAATGGCCTAACAATCGGAAGTCCAGCAGAGAGGCCCAATTTGACAAAATATCTAGGACTTGATCCGGACGTTTCCCCTTCAAATTCTCATCATTATTAACATTTAATGTGCCGGCCTCGTACACCGTGCGACCGTCAGTATAAAGGATAAACTTTACCCATTTCGACGGTTTTACCTGCTAATTTGAATTTTGAATCTTTGAGCTTTCTTCTCCTCTCTAAGAATTCTCTCTTTGCTTTACGAAACTCCAACAATGGTGACTGGGAGCTCTAGCAAAAATTCCCCCCTTCGTGTGACCCCTGTTAGCACCGTCTCTCCCAATCCAAACCCTAACCAAGAGGGTTCGAGCTCAAATCCCCAAAATCCTTCTATGTCTCCTTCCGACTTCTTCAAGGATGAGGAACAGTTTCTTCATGCCAATATCTCCTCGACTGTTACGGAATCTGAGATATGTTTCCTCCGGGCTCATTATCAGATTCCGGATATGTATGCTATAAGGGCTCCGGCCCCTGAGGAACGTATGTACCAGCGACCAGACGACCGGGTCGCTATGCCAGTCACTTTCCTTGAAAAGGGGATTTGTCTACCCCTTCACGCCTTGGTCATTACCCTCCTAGGGTTCATAGGGGTGGGTTTTGCCCAGCTGGTCCCTAACTCCTACATCCACATCTTGGCATTCATTGCCTTCTGTCACGAGCTAGGGGTCCCCCCCTCTGTTAACCTCTTCTTCACCCTCTTCTCAGCCGGTAGGTCCCGAGAACAAGGTTTCAAAATGTTGAACAAACAATCTCCTCGACCCAACTCCAAATTTGAGAAGAGGCCTCTGATGGGTACTCCTTCAAGTAACAAGGGTTGGCATGAGAAATGGTTTTTTGTTACGGGACCCGAGATCTCTTCTCTTCTAGATTGGACTATTTCTGACCGGATCTCTGCTGACTTTGGAGATATCCCCGAAGATCGTGTGAAGGAGATGGCCGATTTTCTGAAGAAGATTCCTCCGAAGGAATGGAGTTTTTCTCTTCTGACCAAGCAAGCCTGGTTGTATGACCATAAATGTAAGTTTCGAACAACTTTGCAACACAGTTTTTTGAGATATTTAAGTGATATGGATTCTGATGAATGGTTTTCTGCAGTGTCTCTGGTCAGGCCAACTTCTACGGAAGTAAAAGAACTGGAGGACTTTTTGGCAGGGAAGATTACTGATGCGAGTGAAGAGCTTCCGACCGAAGAATCTTCCCGAGCCGATCCTCCAGTCACTGAACCAGCAACCTTTTTTCTTCGGGACTAAGAACCCCAAACTGATGAACCCATCGTCCCCGAAGAATCTCTCAGATCTCGCCGAAGAAAAAGAGCTGCCAAGAGATCCAAATCTATTCATCCGGAGACAAGTCCCGAAAGTGATCCAAAAACCATCCCCGAAGCGATTCCACAAGCGACCCCTTCATCTCATCCTAGCTCCGCACCTTCCGAACCTGCCCCGATCAGGAGGAGCTTACTTGACATACCTATACATGATCGGGCAAAGATTCTTCATGCTAAGAAGGTGAGGACGAAGATCACACCTTTGGCTGCCGACGAGCTTCGGGTTCCTCCATCTTCGGCTGTCACCCCTCCACCGATCCCAACTAAAACTCAAACACCTGGTGAAGAGCGGGTTGAATCTGTCTACATCTCCTCCCGAAAATGAAAACAACCGTCAGATGGCTATCCAGGTTCATCCTCTGCTCCTTCATCAGCTCCCGAACCCACTCCTCCTCGATCTCCTTCGCCAGAAAATGTGCATGTGGATTCTTCGCCAGTTCGCAATCAGTCCATGTCTTCTCCTCCAAGACAGTCGACTTCTGAGTTTCAGCAGGACGCTATGGCTTCTCCGACCATGTGGCCTCGGTTCAACGCCAACTTCCCCTTCCAACTGTTCGACACTTTTATTCGTGAAATTGACGACCATCGATTTGGGAACAGTTTGAACGGGGATTTGCTCAGCGAAGGCATGAGCTACCTGGCGAAGGTAAGTGATGATCTCCTATATTTCTGTGTTTACCCTCATACTTATACATTTGAATTTGATCAAATAATGCTGGTTGTGTGTAGGCCAATGCTGTATTCGGGCGTCTTCGTCCAAGGTCTATTGAAGCTGAATCTGAAGAAGAGGCCTTAAGGAAGGAGAATGCCATCCTGAAGTCGGCTCTAGCTAAGGAAAGGACTCAACGCGAAGGCGTTATTGTAACAACCCCAAAATAGGTCCATTCCAACCAACCCATTTTGAGTCGCTAAATACATGGTACAGAAAACAACTACAACTTTATTACAACAATTGTCGTGCAAAATACAACAACACATATGCTGTGAGTTTGTATACAAATGTATATCAACTGTGACTCATGTCCCAACTGTGAACAGTACCTCATAATGACACCTTACATAAAGGTATAGTCGAAAACTGTTTTAGAAATTAGAATCTTTGGGAAGTGCTCAAGGAAACCTTCGTACATGGGAGGCCATGCGACTAGGTTATTATAGATATCATATGGCCACAGAATTATCCTTGGTTGACCCAATAGACCCCAAAGAAAAACGAGAAGATTACTATCATATTCTTCCCAATGGCGAGTCTTCTCTTGATATATCATTATCTCCACTGTCTCTAATTGAGAGTTATATTCCAAATAGACTCCAAGATTATATAGATAGTGCTGGTAGATATACTCAGCAAGTGGATGAACACATCCATGTCTTATGATGACACGAGGTGGTATGTCATTAGACATCTTGTATGACAGTGGCAAAACACCCTTCCAAGTTAAATTCACCTCACCCTCAACATCTATAGACCACCGTTCTATTCCCTTGTTATTCCCCCGCTCGACCCAGCTACACTCGTATTACCTGTAAGGAATTGTAAAGCAAAAGGGTGAGCACAACTAGCTCAGTAAAGAATGTCATAACTAAAGATAATTAAATTATCAATAGCCTTCATCAATAATAAATCAGAGATTTAGAACATATGGTAGATGATAAAAATTTCAACCATAGTTGCAGCGGAACGAGCAATCCATTAGAAGAGTCAAATAGACTATAAAGTCTATTATCTTCCCCATGTTAAAAGTCCATCAACAATGTTTTATCCCTATAACATCAATCAACAATTCCTGTCCACAACCACATGTATAACTCATAATCGTAATTGTTGTTCTAAACTCCTTTTCTCATCCAGGACAAAGATAATTTTTATCACCTGAAACATCAAAGATCATGGTTATACCAAATCACAGTTCATGTTCATAATCATACTAATAAATTCATCTTTGCACTACGGCCAAAGATATACATCAACAAGTCATCTTTGCACTACAGGCCAAAGATATTCATCAACAAGTCATCTTTGCACTACAGGCCAAAGATATTCATCAACAAGTCATCTTTGCACTACAGACCAAAGATATTCATATCCCAAAGAAATACATAATCATTTCAGAATTTATATAAACCATAATTATAACCATATATGTTGATCAATTCACCTTTGCACTTAAGTTAAAGATATTCAATTATAAATTCAATGGTCATGATCATACCAGTCACAATTCAACTTTTCACTACTGGACAAAGAGAACCCTAGTCATGATCATACCAATAATCTACCCATCTTTACACTCCAGTGAAAGAGAATTTTAACATCAAGGTTATAAAAATGTTATATATGATAATAAAATCAATATAATCAATATATAGTTTTAATCTCCAGAGTAATATTCATAAATCAACTATAATTTGGTTAGAAAAAGAAACCAATTTTGTCATGAATAGTAACTCGTGAATAGTAACTCGTGAATAGTAACTCATGAATAGTAACTCGTGAATAGTAACTCATGAATAGTAAACCCGACTCAAAAAGGTAGAAATTCCACAATAAAATCTATACCAATATTTCGGTATAATGATATTGAAAGAATAATATTTATTTAAGCTTATAAACAATTTATTTTAATTGTTTACACTTTACTAAATAATGCATTTAATCATTTTAAAATGCCAAACTCATAATATTTCATCACCAATAACCAAAACCCTCATCAAAAATCTGCATATACCTCATATATGATTCTCAAGCCATAAAATCATATTTTCCAATTTTCTTACTTCACATAACATATTTAATTCATTTACTCATAACTAGAATATTTTCATGAAAAATACTAAATCAGTTCCAAAAATATTTCTTTTCTGGGATTTAGCAGAATATAGTCCTATATTGAACATATATTTTTCTCAGAATTTTTAAAAGTCATTTACTATTTTTCACATGGCCAAAACCACCGAATATTTAAACATTTATCATAAATTGTACTTTTATCCAAAAATTCCGAAATTCACAGGGTATACTGATATCATATAGATGTACTCCCAATAAAAATTTCATCAATTTTGGAGTTAACCACAAAGAGTTATAAGCGATTACTTTTAAAAATAGTCTTTTCTCATAAAATCCATAACTCTTAATCTATACATCCAACAATCGCCATTTTTGGACACAATCTACAAAACTCATCAAAATATCATTTCAAATTTTTCCAGAATTTTTGAAGGTTCAGAAGAGTTTCGAAATAATAACCCTTAAAATCCCTTATTATCCCTTACCTCAAAACAGCAGTACCTCTGACTGGAATAACGCTGAACGAACTTGCACCGTATAGCAATACTCAAAGTATACTCAAAATACTCACAAGAATACGCTCGATAATATAGAGAGAGAAAACTTCAGTTTCTGGTGTGATTTTCAATTATAACCTAAGCACCCTATTTATAGGAAATTGCTTAGAACACCAAAGCAGAAAATTTAATTTAATATAATATTAATTTTCCACATCTTCCTACGTATACTAGAAATCTGAATTCAGCCATCAACCACACATGCAAACCTTCTAGAAAAGTAATAAAAACGTTTTTCTAATTTAAATTATTTTAAACTTCCAAAAATCAATTATTTTGGAGCTTCGGAACTTCAATAATTCATAATAAATAGCCCTTTTATCAGAAAATTCAAATCTCGCGAGTTTTTATAGGAAATTCAATTCTGCACAACTTTGCAGAAGGAAGTTTTTCCAAATTCCAAACAGAAATTGACCGAAATCCACAAACGGACGATTTTACAGGCTATAATCAAATTTCAGTCAATAAATAGGGTCCACCGACACATAAAACATGCTTTAAATATTTTTGGTAACAAAAATACTCCTCCTCCACATATACTCATATACCCCACATTCATCGTAAAAATATCATCATTATTATATTATTAAAATATAATAATATATTTAAATGAATTATTTTATCAGAAAAAGATAAAATATTAATTTTCAACAATTATCACATTAAAAATTTTCTCCATCTATATCCACATAAAATCAATATTTTCCTCATCATATAAATCAATAATTAATTATTCACAAATAATATTACAGAATCACAATATTGACAACCAGGCAGTTCCCAGGAAAGAGGGGGCTTTCCAATAAGAATTTCTCCTTACTGGCGCGCAATTAGGTGACCAAACCTCTCCTTAGACAGAACTTTCTAGACATTGCCAATAATGTTATCTAATAATATTATTCAGATAATATGAATTATTGCTTCGATAATGAAAAATACTGTGTAGTGACAATTATTGAAACAACAGTAATATAAAATATCAATGCAGCAATTATTGAATCAATAACATAAAATACTGAACAGTAATTACTGTAACAATTATTGGGTAGTGCCTTCTTACGTAAGAATCAATAATTGGTGCAATACCGTGTGCTACTGTGCAACAACGCGTATTACTGTGTTTTAACCACCGGGTATTCCAACAGTATTAACGGTAACAAATACGCCGTTATTTTTTAAAAACTTTAATTTGTCGTTTTCTTCCTCCAATCGCTTTCTGTTATGGGGCCCACACATGGCTGCGCCGTCGTACGAATATTCCCCGACAGAAAGAATATTCTACGAATATTCCCCAACAACAATGAGTATTTTATAACCACTTGCTTACTTTGAAAAAAAATTCATATATCACCCTTAACTTTAACTTTCTATCAATTTAACCATTTACTGAATTGTAATTATAAGAAAAATTGAATACTTTTATTTCATAAAATTCGGGGTCTTACAGTTATGCATACGAACGAGGGTCTTCGGAAGGAGTTGGCTCAAGCCAAAGGAGATGTGAAGGCCTCCAATGAAGAACTGAAGTCAACTAAAGCACAGTATGAGGAGATTGTTAAAATGAATATTGACTTGGCTCAGAGGAGTGAAATAAGGATGCAGAAGATCGAAGAGCTGAAGGCTGATGCTAAGATCTTGACCAAGAAGATCCAGGATCTGGAATTAGCAGAGACTCGTCATCTGAATAAGCGCCAGAAGCTTGAAGAAGAAATCCGAGAACTCAAAGCTCTTCGGGACCTTGGGCCCCCCTTAACCGATGACCTTCGGAGGCAAATCTGTGAGGAATATCGGAACTCGGATGAAATTAACGAGGAAATCATGAAGATATATTTGAGAGCTATGATTTGTGCCGAAGTCGTGGCAAAGAGAAGTTGATCAAAGCCAACGTGGATCCATCCTTGCTCGACCCTTCAGATGACGAGGACGATGCCTGAAGCAAGTGCTCTTGTTTTTTCTTAGTTTTATTTAAGAATATTTGTGAAAATTTTATAGGATTTGTGTAAAAATTTTCTAATTTTGTAATTAAATTAAATATTAATAAAAAGTGGTCTCTTTCCTTATGACTTCGGTGCATTTACTTTCTGCCAATATTTCAATATTAATTCAACTAGAAACATATACAAACTTTTTCATGGATTCAACTTCAAACTGTTAATTAACATCTAAGCATGTCATGTAACAGATAAAATGAATTTAAAGAGTGAGGCATTCCGAACTCGACACTTAGGAAAATTTTAGGTAATAAAGTAAAGAGACACTTATCTAGTTACCGAAGTGTGAGATCGGTCATGTGTGAGATGAATTCGACTGATCCTCTTTACACCATCAAGATCTTGCTTACCACTCGGGGTAGGATAAGTATATAAGGATCAATATATAAGGACCAAGATATAAGGATCAAGATATAAGGACCAAGATATAAGGACCATTGATTTTACCGCCCTCGTTGAAAACAATATAGGATCATAGGATTTGTCTGCCACGCTGGGCAACAAATAAATGGGCTGCCATCGAATGGCCAGCGAGTCCTACCATACCTCCTTACTTCATCGGACCATTGATTTTACCGCCCTCGGTAAAAACAATATAGGATCATAGGATTTGTCTACCACGCTGGGTAACAAATAAATGGGCTGTCATCGAATGGCCAGCAAGTCCTACCATACCTCCTTACTTCATTGGACCATTGATTTTACCTCCCTCGGTAAAAATAATATAGGATCATAGGATTTGTCTACCACGCTGGGTAACAAATAAATGAGCTGCCATCGAATGGCCAGCGAGTCCTACCATACCTCCTTACTTCATCGTGAACTTAGGACAAATAGGAACAGGATCAATTGTAAAAAAAATGACTTTTTATTGATAACGGACAATTATGTACAGACTTCCTGTAAATTAACTTGATCTCTATTGAAAATATTTCCGAAGCCTGCCATCATGCCAAGTGTTCTTGATTTCAGAACCATCTAATGCCTTTAACCGATAAGTGCCTGGCTTTAATACTTCGATCACCTCGTACGGCCCTTCCTAGTTTGGCATTAACTTTCCCGTGTTTTGAGGCGTAGATGCTTTGGCTTCTCTGAGGACGAAGTCCCCTAATTCAAATCTGCGAAATTTGACCCCTTTGTTGTAATGTTTAGCTACTCTTCGTTGATAAGTGGCCAATTTGAGCAAAGCTACCTCTCTGACTTCTTCCAGCAGTTTCAAATTGGTCTTCAGTCCTTCGTCGTTGTAGATCTCTTTGAATTGACTGACCCGAAGACTTGGAGATCCAATTTCGACCGGGACTAAGGCATCAGTACCATAGGCCAGTCGAAAAGGTGAATCCCCTGTGGTGGTCCTCGGGGTAGTCCGGTAAGCCCACAGCACGCTGAGTTGTTCTTCTGGCCATCTTCCTTTAGCTTCATCCAATTTGCGCTTGATCCCGTTCAGCAGTGTCCTGTTGGTCACCTCAACTTGGCCATTTGACTGTGGGTGAGCCACTGAAGTCTTCTTATGCTGAATCCCCAGTTCCTTCAAAAATCCTTCAAATTTTGATCCTACGAACTGTCGTCCGTTGTCTGATATCAACACTCGAGGAATCCCGAAGCGAAACACTATGGACTCTTTTATGAACTTCAAACATTCTTGTTCTGTTATTAACCGAAGTGGCTTCGTCTCTACCCACTTAGTCATATAATCAATAGCAACTATGACAAAGCTAACCTGACCTTTAGCTTTAGGCAACGGACCCAATATATCTACCCCCCAGACAGCGAAGGGCATAAGAGATAAAATCGAATATAGCTCTTCTGGTGGCTAATGTGGGATCGGACTGTTAAGCTGGCATTTTTCACATTTCTTGACATACTCTGTAGCTTCCTTGAAAATTGTAGGCCAATAGTATCCCTGTCGAAGTACTTTATAAGCCAAAGACTTGGCAGCCATATGATCACCGGAAATACCCTCGTGAACCTCCCGAAGAGCATACTAGGCCTCAGATGGGACCAAACACTTCAACAATGGTGAGGAAAATGCCAATCGATAAAGATCCCCGTCAATAAGAACAAAATTAGCACTCTTATACTTGATCTTCTTGGCCAACATCTGATCCGAAGGAAGGACGTCATCTGCCAAATACTCGATGTAGGGAGTCATCCAGCAATTAGATCGCTCGATACACATCACTTCTTCGTGCTGAACACTCGGCTGCTGCAAAACTTCTAAATAAACCGATCCGTTGAAAACATCCGCATCCGTAGTGGCCAGCTTCGACAGTGCATCGGCAATGGAGTTGCCGTTAGGCTCTATACCTTGAAATTCATTCGAAGCAAAATATTGATGTCGGTCTTTTAATTCTGCTAGATATTTGATCATCCGGGTTCCACGAGCTTCGTAATCTCCTGACAGCTGTTTGACGACCAACTGAGAATCACTGTAAATGATCAACCTCTGAACTTCCAGACTCTTTGCCAATCGAACACCTGCCAACACTGCTTCATACTCGACTTCGTTGTTCGTCGCTTTAAACCCGAATCTGATGGCTTACTGAATTTTGAATCCCTCTTGACTCATCAAGATAATTCCTGCCCCACTAACAGTCACTGTAGAGGATCCATCTGCATATAACGTCCAAACATTCTGACCTTGTTGAAGAACTGTAACTGCTCAATCAGACGACTCAGCCTTTGGCAACTCGGCATCAGCTTCGATGAACGAATATTCCACCATAAAATCGGCCAAGGCTTAACCCTTGATGGCGGTTCAAGGATGATATTCAATGAAAAATTGGGACAACTCCATAGTCCACGCAGCTAGTCTTCCCGAAAGCTCTGGCCTGCCCATCACCTTCTTCAATGGCTGATCCGTGTAGACGACCAGGAGCCGACCTTGAAAATATTATCGAAGCTTTCTACTAGCAATTATTAAAGCAGAGGAAAATTTCTCAATATTTGGGTACCTGGTTTCAGCATCTCGTAGGACGTGACTGACATAATAGACCGGATGCTGCTTTCCACTGACCTCCCGAACCAGCACTGCTCCAATTGCCAACGAACTTACTGCAATGTATAGATATAAGGTCTCTGCTGAGGCGGGCTTCACCAACAAAAGAGCAGAAGACAGATATGTCTTTATTCCTTGAAAGGCGTCTTCACACTCCGAAATCCACTGGAACGTCTTTGCATAGTTCGGCCCCTTCAATGTGTCAAAGAAAGGAAGGCATCTCTCCGCAGATTTGGCGACGAACCTCCTTAAAGCCGCAATCCTACCAGTCAGACGTTGGACGTCTTTGAACGACTGAGGAGTCTTCATGTAAAGAATGGCCTGGATCTTCTCCGGGTTGGCCTCGATGCCCCTCTGACTGACCAGATATCCCAGAAACTTCCATGCACCGAGGCCGAAAGTGCATTTGGCCGGATTGAGTCTCAGTTGACGATGTCGTACAGTCTGAAAGCATTCCTCCAGATCGTCCAAATGCTTCTGAACATGCATGCTTTTCACGATCATGTTGTCCATATAAACCTCTATGTTCCTCCCTAGCTGCCTATCGAAGATGAAGTTTATCATTCTCTGATAGGTGGCTCCAGCGTTTATAAGGCCAAAAGTCATCTTTTTGTAGGCGTACACCGAACGGTGTGTAATGAACGCGGTCTTTGGAATGTCCTCCTTGCATATGGATATTTGATAGTAACCTGAAAAAACATCCATAAAGCTTAATAATGCATACCCAGAAGTGGCATCGATGAGCTGGTCGATATGGGAGAGATGATAAAAGTCCTTCAGACAAGCTTTATTGAGGTCAGTGTAGTCGATGTAAACTCGCCATTTTCCATTCTGCTTCTGCACCAACACCACATTCGCCATCCACTCTGGGTAATCAATTTCATAGATGAAGTCAGCAGCTAACAGCTTCGCAATCTCTTCATCGATGATCCTCTGTCGCTCTGGCGCAAAGATCCGTCTTTTCTGCCAAACGGGCTTCTTGGAGGGATCTACATCCAGTCTATGCTCAGCTATCTTTCGGCTAACTCCAGGCATATCCTGTGGTTCCCACACAAAAATATTCGCATAGCATCGTAGGAGTTCCATAAGATTCGTCCGAAGAGGCTCTGGTAGACCCGAACCGATCTTCACTGTTTTGTCCGGTTTTTCGATTACCAACTCGATCTCTTCTGTCCCTCCTGCAGGAATTACCAATGGTTCCGAGCTGCTCTCAGTGAAGGGCTCAATTCAATTGCCATTGTCTATTTTTGTTTACTGACCCCCACTCTAGATGAAATAACAGCATTTCGGTAACATCGTCGGGCCAGATCTAAGTCCCCCGCCACCTCTCTTACTCCATGCGCTGTGGGGAATTTGATTTTGAAATGAGGGATGGAGGTCACCGCTTAGAGAGCTGTCAATGTAGGTCTTCCCAGTATGGCATTGTAAGCCGAATCTACATGCACAACATAAAATTTACACATTATTTTTACCTGTTGCGGTGCTGTGCCGAAGATAATTGGGAGTTCAATAGTGCCTGCAACTTTGACTGGATCGTTGCTGAAACCGTATAAAGGAGCCTCCTGCCCGACCTCCATTTTTTGCCCATCGAGATGCATCCTCTGATAGGCATGGGCATACAGAATATCCACCGAAGACCCGTTGTCTATCATCATGCGTTTAACATCCGCCGAACCAACCTGTGTTGTGATCACCAATGCCCCTTCATGCGGATCGATGGGCTCTGAAGGATAATCTGCGTCTGTAAATGATATGACGGTTCCTGGGAATGGTCTGTCGACTTTCATGGGAGCATCCGTCACGGACATAACCGAATCTAGGTGAGTTCTTCTCTTCCTCCCTGCCATCTTCCCTACAGATCATCTGGTTATTACATCAATAACATGCCTTGGCGGTGGTACCGGAGCATTTTGGATGGGTGGAACCATTTGAACCGTCTAAACAGTACGGTTGATATTCTGCTAATCATGTTGTCCTTTCTCGGCCACATATTGAACCAGCAAACCACTTTGAATCTTCTTCTCCACGAAATCCTTTAAATTGCAACACTCATTAGTGTCATGGCCTGCTGCTTGATGATAGCCACAATACTTACGAGAGTTGCCCTGCACTGTCCGATAATTATCACGAGATGGCTCAAAAAAAGGCTGGTTTCTGATTTGATCCAAAATCACCGACCTGTCTGTGTTTAGTTTGGTGTAGACCTTATTCACCTTCGAGGCGAAAACTGGTGGACGGCTGCTTCTTTGCCGCCAGGAGTTATTGTACTTTTTCATGCTGCCCTCTGGCCGATCATTATACCCCCTTGGTATCCTCTGATCTCCTTCAGCCTTGGGAACTTCTATCTCCTTTAACTGGTCCAAAGAAGGAAGCTTTAGGCTGTTCATAGCCTCTTCTACAACAATATAACCTTCTGCCTTGTCGAAGGCTTCTGCCAGGCTTTTCGGGTGATAGAACATCAACTTTTTCACTAACTTCTCAGACTTTACCAGATCCAGCACGTTCTGGAATAAACCTACAGCCTAGAGATCATTAAGGTCGGATACCTGACCAACCGCTTCTCTGAACCTTTTTACATACTGGCCTAATGATTCACTGGTGAACTGCCGGATCTGTGCCAGAGAACTCGTGGGTTTTCCCCTCCTTCGGTTGCTCCCAAAACGTGCATGGAACTTATCACAAAGCTCTGTCCAAGAGGATATCGAATCTGATGGTAAAGTCTCCATCCACTGTCTCGCATCCTTTCTCAGTGTCATGACAAAAGTGTGGCACTTGGCAGCATCAGTGAAGTCATAATAGTCCATCAGCCAGTCAAACGCCTGACTATGGTCATAAGGGTCCCCGGACCCGTCGTAACTCTCCATACGAGGCAATGTTTTGGTGGTATCTGCCTTCTCCTTGAGAATATCCGAGGAAAAAGGGGATGCCTTCTTTCCCGGAGTGTCCTTCACCTGCTGGACTTCAGCCAGTTACTTTCGGAGCTCTTTCAACTCCTTCACCAGAAAATCAACACCTTCGGGTTGCGAGGAGACCTCTTTCTCATGAATGATGTTATGCTTCTGTGTGGATCGATCTCCTCTCGCCAATCCCACGGCCCTTGAGGGGCTTCTTGATCTGCTCCGACGTACAAAGTTATCCTCATGGTGAGAATGGTCATGCTGATACTCTCTTCTTCTGGTTTCTGACATGGTCTCCCTCGACCTGCTTTTTCGTCTATCGTTGTCTCGATGCTGAGAACCAATGACCATCAGTGCCTTCTTCGAGGCCACAGGAGTCTTGCTCCTCGATCTCCTCCTACCGTGAGAACGATCCCTAGACAAATGTGCAGAATGTTCCAGCTTCTTGCCTTCTCGCCGTGACATTTCCTTATGCTTACTCCGCCTTTCGGACCGGACTTGGCTAGATGCTTCATCCCTTAATTCCGCCACCCGAAGCATCTGTTCGTCTATATCTTCTCTTTGTTTCAACAGAACCTCCAAGGCTTTATCTGCTTCGTCTGCCATCCTTGCCAACTTGGCAGCTCTGTCCTCTTGACCACTTGGACGATGAGTTTTGGTCGGTGAGCCTTCCTCCTGCCCTCGACCATGATCATGCTCCTTATCCGCATTGAAAACCAACCTACGTCTGGCCCCACCATGGATCAACGGACGGAGATCTCCTGAATTATACTTGGAGGTCGTGCTCTCGTGAGCACTTTTAGAAGGACCCAGACGATCCTTTACCGAAACACGAGGCAGTGACGAGTTAACAGCCATCGCATGTGCTTCTGGCGTATCATCTCTACTCCTCACCATCTTTCGAAGTAGATTAAACGATTGTGATTGAAAATTTCAATGACACTAGAACTCAGCCCGCCTTCAAGCGTCAATGTTAACGCCAGGATCTTCCGCCACGTCCCAATCACGTAAAACGCCCTGATCCTGCACAGTAAACATGAAAAACACCACAAGCTTGACGGCCGGACCGCCGGGGGATAGCTCAGGCGTGAGAGTGAGTAAATGTGTTCACAAGGTTAACAATGGAGGATGTAATGTCTAGTGCATTGAGAGAGATAATAGTTCTGTGTGTGTTTTTGTTCACGTACCTTATTGTAAAGACTTGGTTGATAGATTATACTCCCTTGCCTGGTTTACTGTGCCACCCACTACTTCTGACGCAGTCCCCATGATCTGATGGATCCTACCGTCTGCTTGTAGTCTACTCACTACTTTTTGCCAACTGTTTTTATCGCCGGCCGGCTATAATCTCATCCACATTAATGCATGGCAGGTGTCTTAGTCAACTGTCATGCTTTTTCATCATTACAAGTCAAAGTAATAGATATTAAATGATCCAATGGGTTAACTCAACGACCCGACCCGATCTTACAGGATTAAATAGAAATGATATTATGACTAGGCCCAGTTATATCATCAACCCTTAATGGAGACTTAATGGACCAATCAGAATTAGTAGGCCCAATCCATTCAGCCCAATATGAGAAATATCATGACTTAACAGTGAGGATAAGAGGCTAACTATTGGTTTTACTTGAGCTATTGAGGAATATTTGGATTAGACGTTACATTCTAATTATATTAAATGAGTTTTTTTTTGTCTAAAGGTGACTCGTGATATATTTCTCTTGTTTGTATTTGTTCATATATTGCACATCAAATCGTGCTTACCCCGGAATAAGTTATTACAAAAATATTGTCCATTCCTGATGTTGACATGGCCTTTCAAAATCCGAGAGTCCAAGCTGCCATCGTGGTTGTATGATCTAGTTGATTTGCCTTCTTTGTTTTTTAGGTTCATCACCATGAACTTCTCTCTCTCTCTCATACACACACATATAGTCTATAGAGAGCTTTTGGTGCGTATAGCGACGGTTCCGAACCGTCTCTACAATCGTCGCTAACCGCACCTGCTCTCTCTCTCTCTCTCTCTATATATATATATGTTGGTGAGGTTATTGTAATAGTGATATATGTTTATATGTTTATATATTTATATAAGGACTAAATACACTTCCGTTACATAGTACACCAAATTTATGATTTGGCCCCCAAAATAATTGTGCTTACAAATTGCTAAATAAACTACCTAATTGCATACAATGTCGACTCTAGAATCATTTTCCGGCAAATATTGGTCGATCGGAACACCCAATCCAGTAGGCAAAGTAATTGGACCCGGCCAATGGATTTATGTGGTTTGACCGTATTCATATATATACGGTTTGACTTCGCTAAAAAAATTTAAATACTTACAAATACAATTGACCCGAAATCAAAATACTTCTAAATATAATTAATTGATTAAATAAACAAATAAAATTGATTAAATTAGCAAAACCCTAGTTACAAATATATAGAGCGAGAAGTGAAAATTGATTTTAATTTGCAGAAACTAAATCTACAAATCTGAAGTTGAAGCTCCATAGCCTTCAATATTGTAAATCCGAAGCTAAAGCAATCTTTGATTTGTCGAACCTGAAGCTCCATAACCTTCAATACGGCGTTAACGACCACCAGATCATAAATGCTTCTGGTTGAATATACTGCATATCAACAATTTTTTGCTCAAATGTTGAAAACCTTAAATGGTTGGATATTTTTGGTGTTTCATAGCCTAAGATCGCCACCACCACTATATCCATGCTACTCCACATCAATTTCTACACCCAATTTGAAACCCTCTTGTCCATATATAGGGAAAAAACTAGATTTCCATAGGGGTGTGTGGTCTTGTAATGACCCCAAAATCGTGACTATTTTCCTTCCCTATCTTTTGTGTTAAATATTGTCTTGATTCAGCTTTACTTCATTCTTAGATGAAATAAGAGCCGAAAATGAGGATAATTTTTTTTTATCTTCCATATATATCTTGATGCTCCCTGTATCGCAACCATTACGATTACATATATCATTTCTACAAGACATTATTGTTTAAGATAATTACAAGACTGCATCTTAATCTTTAACACAAACATAATTATAGTTGGGTAACTCAATGGTTACTCAATTCTACTTTACACAAAAATTGCCATCACAATGTAATATAGAAATAGCTTTCCTGCGTACATGCTTCTATTCTTTATCATCCGGATTGCAAGATATCGCATTGCATATCATACCTGCAAAAATTATATTTTTGCAAGACTGAGCTCAATAGCCCAGCAAATCTAACAGTTTTCATGCTTCATATAACACGCAGTTTCTTGCTCAACATATATCTCATAATCCTTTATACCATTCATTTATCATCATCTTAAACAGTATATGCTCATATCATATATCACATATATATTGAGTTCCATAACTCAATCAACTTAGTCATATATTGACTTTCACAATTTATAGCATGTAACATGTAATTAAACATATTCTTAAAGATCTCATACAATAACCAATTCATAAAATTTCAAAGAAACTGGAAGACTTGCCTCGTTCGATGACTATTGATACAAACTTTAGTTTAACTTCGCTTCATGAATCCTACACAGTTATGTTCACATGTATGCATACATTAGCCACATACTCTTGTATAGATATTAAACATTCATATACGTTATATCAATAATTGATATTTTATTTCCAAGAAATTTCCATATTCTTTTTGAATATTTTAAGTTTTAACTTAATATAATCTTATTTCGCTCAACATGTTCTAATATAGTTTTTAGAATGCCATTACCTTCCATTTACAGGCTTAATATTCATCTATATGTAAATTTATAGTCATATAATGCACTTGTGTTTTTCTATTCATAGCTTAATTTCGTTTTTGCGAGTAACTTGGACTTCGTTTTGCACAAATAATACAATCCATGCTTATCACGCTCACGTAACACTACTTTTCCCCATTTCAAGTATACATGAGGTAAATATACGCTTTTGCATATACGCATCTCTTATACTGTCAAACCTTGCCTCATTTGCTTGGCTTGTAGGTAGACATGTGCTATTTATATGTCTTATACCTTCATGTAGCTTACTTATGTCAAACATTAAGTTTTCAACTCTGTTTGCATAAACTTTGTTTTATATTTTAAAACCCGTCCAGTTTCAAGAACAATTTTAAAATAGCTTTGCACCCTGTCTATGAATCCCCGATATACGGATGTATTATCCATATATATGTAAAATTCTATTTACATATCGCTTTTATAGCCTTTAAAATGTTCCGAGTGAACATACGCGTCATATGGTTGCTAGGCTGCGTTTTATATCTGTTTTGATGCATCGGGCCGGGACATACTTAACTTCTTTTCACGACTTCTAATAATTATATTCACATACTTGAATGTATTAGCCACATATCCATCACATATAACTTATTTAGTTATATATATATATATATATATATATATATATATATATTAAATATCCACATAAATCATATCTTTAGCCTTTATTCTTGTTTTTTGAAAATTCCTTGTATTCTTTTCAAAAACTTTTATTCTTTTACGCACGATAGTCATTTATTGCCTTAATAGATTTCGACATGATTTTAGTTCATGAATACCTCACAATTTTAATTTATAACCCATTTGTAGCTTAACGCGTGGGTATTTTATATTTTTATACAAAACTTGGATATTCAAAGTGAACTCATAGCTCATTTTGTGCATTGAGAGTAATTAAAACTTATATGGTTAACTTATAACTTTTATAATAATTTATAGTTTCATTTCAATGCACTGATGTTTTAAATATTAGTGTTTTTACTCATATAACCGAAACAACCCTTCAAAGCATTATCAATTCCAAACTTGGCTTAACGGTCCCTTAAAGCAATAACAATCTCTTGCTTAATTTATGTCTTGTAGGTTCAATTATATCACATTGTAATTATGTTATAGATTCTATACCCTCACTTAGATAGAAATAATAACCCAAACATCAAAGGTAATTTATCAAATTACACCACAAAGTCAAAAATAAGCCGCTAACGCTGCTATTGCAGCTGCTCGTTGCCGACTGCTGCTGCCAATGGGCAGCAGCCCTAACTTCTCAACTTTTGTTTTGATAGTACTTTATTCCCCATAACTTTGATCCGTTTATATTGAATTCTGGGACATTAGATAGATGATACACTTCTTATTGTAGAAAACTATTAGCTGAGCATCTCAAGCAACTTAAATATATTGACTAAGAGCCCAAGGGAAACCCCCAGCCACGCCCAACTCAGTCACTGCAACTGCCATGGATAGCAGCCCTATTTCCAACATGCCCATTTTGTGACCTCATTACTTCTAGCTCATATACCGGGTTACAACGAATTTTAAATATGTTATATATAGTATATGAGACTATATTTAGAAGTTATAAACTCTCCATTCCGGATTCCTTACGCTGCCCAAAATAGCGCTCAAATATAGCTTGACACACTAGCTTTTGATTTTTCGTTTTAGCTTAAAATTGCATTTCGTTCTAATTTACCATGCCCAAACTCTTTAATCATCTACATATAGTCTAAATACACATTCCCTTGACCTTGGATTCGCTTAATACTTGGTTTTTTAACAAAAACAGTCCATATAGGACTTTTATCGAGCATCTTATGTGCGCTGTTTTGAAACTCCAATTTCATAGCCATTCTCTTGTGGTCTAAATCCATTTCAGCCTCCTTATAGCTCCGCACACCCAAACCTATACCCCTTCACTCTAATTAAAGTCATAATCAACTGATAACACAATCAATTTACACTTAATCAATTACTTAGTATGCTAACACATATATATACATACTTAGCTTAATATCAATAAATTCTTCATATATAGATTGAATTAGAAATTCTAAAGCCAACTCATGTGATCTTAATTGCCACAAGCCTTACTTAAACCCAAATACATAAAAACATAGTGTATACTAGCATGTAAATATACATTGCTTGCTTGCTACTTAAACTGTAATTGAATTTTGAAAGGAGAGATAATCGGATGGGCTGAGCAATGACAGGGAGTTGGCTTGACAAAGCTGGGTAAAAGGTTTGGTCAGATGTTGGCAGTGAGAGGATCTGCTTCGGTGACTTGGGCTGGAGCAGGAAGAGGAAGTACCGAGTTTTGGGGAAAAAGAAAACAGCAAGGAACGAAATCATTAATTTTATAAATCCCCTATACTTGAATACCACGGAATTCTTGTTCCCTAATCAAAATTCCTTGCTCAACACCCATTTTTCTTGACTGTTACTTCAAGGGTTGCTCACTCCTACCCAGCTCCTGCTTCTTAGCTTAGCCCAGTACTCAGTTTTTTTTATTCTATATCATGCTAACCTCCATGACCATTACCCATTAATTAAACAGCTCCTGCTATTTTTATTTCCCTATCTTAACCGAGTCATCATGCTGCTCTTCTCTTCCTTTCCTAATTGCTAGTCTTGTTTGGTTATTTTGTTTCCTTAAGCTTGGCTTTGGTTTATTTACACTCAAGTGTTATTTTGTTTTTCTAAATAACATGTATACTTATTATTCCTTATTCCCCTACTCACAATATAAATTAGATAATACAAATAATATCTATTGATTATATACATAATATTTAGAGGAATTTAATACATATGCAATATTTATATATGCATACCTATAAAACACTTTCCACAATATATGAAAATTATTGAATAAATATTACTATATTCCATATACTATTTTCAAATAATATAGTATTAGAAATTATTTAAACTAATTATTTTCTTTGAGATCGATTATTCTTTGATAATTCATGAAATAAATATATATTTATAACAGATACACATACGCATTCCATTACACGTATACATGTACTTATATCACATATGCGGTGTAATAAGAATTTATTTATTAAATTCTTAATTTAATATATATTAAAATTTTGAATTATTACATGTCCAATTTGAGTATTGATAATTTACGTATAAGTATACACGATCAATAAATAACATAGTAAAAATATATTGAGTGTCGATCACACGAGAAATATGCTAATAATATAACCAAGTACTAATTTTGTATTAATTTGATTTTATTTAAACAAAAGAATTAAGATTATAAAAACTAAATTAATCAAAATAAAATTAATTTACTAACACGGATTAAAATCAGATTTAAAGTTGAGATTACAATTTCCCCCAATGTCTCGTTTAAATCTTTTCATTCTATTCTCAATTAATTAATCATAGCAAATTGTTAATCGAGAATATATAATTATTTATTTAACCTTTTCCGACATATAGGTATATTCATATCCTATACATAAATCACGATATTCAATCCTAAGCAGAATAATTTAGATGGATGTTATCATATTTAGATCTAAACCTATAATTTATATTCCAATTTCATACACATTATCAAATTAATTTTTAATCAAACAATCATACATGAAGCATAAAATATGATAAACAATTTATATATATATATATATATATATATATATATATATATATATATATATATATATATATATATATATATATATACGGAAAGCTTCAAGAGCATAATTCTTAAATAGCATAATGTCTTAAATAGCATAATTTTATCAAAACGACGTAGTTTTGTAAATACGCGGTGGCATTTTTGTAAATACGCAGTGGCATGGTATTTACAAAAATGTCACCGCGTATTTACAAAACTACGTCGTTTTGATAAAATTATGCTATTTAAGAATTATGCTCTTGAAACTTCCCGTATATATATATATATATATATATATATATATATATATATATATATATATAGAGAGAGAGAGAGAGCAAGGATCAAGTGCATACCCCTTATCTTACTCACCCGTGCTTACCCTCCTTTAGGCGACGGTTTCGATCATACAACTGTCGTTTATACTTTTAACGACGCTATATGTTGTCCGTCGCTAAAAGTATAAACGACGGTTGTATGACCGAAACCGTCGCCTAAAGGGGGGTAAGCACGGGTGAGTAAGATAAGGGGTATGCACTTGATCCGGACCGTATATATATATATATATATATATATATATATATATATATATATATGGGGTTCCATCCACAGCAACCGGTTGTTGGGAGCAACCCCTTTTTGGCCAGCCGGTACAGCTTGTACCGGCCTTAGAATTTTTTTATTTTTTTTATAAGCCGTAACAAGCTGTACCGGCTGGCCAAAAAGAGGTTGCTCCCCAACAACCGGTTGCTGTGGATGGAGACCCTATATATATATATATATATATATATATATATATATATATATATATATATATATATATATAGAGTCCGGATCCAGTCCGGACTCCCGGATTTTGTTAAAATCCGGACTTTTTTTTTTTTTTTTTTGCTTTTTTTTTTTTAAACAACTAAAAAAAAAAAAAAAAATTTATGGAATTGGAATTTTTACATTATACAGTGTTTTGGGTGTGATTTGGATGCCTATAACGAAACATGTCTGGGCAGACTGTACATACATTGGTTGGGGTAGGTATTAAAAACACACCCAAAACACTGTATTATTGAAAAATTTCAGTTCCATAAATTTTTTTTTTTTTTTTAGTTGTTCTACCAAAAAAAAAAAAAAAAAAGAAAAAAAATCAGGTCCGGATTTTCTCACGTCCGGGAGTCCGGACCTGATCCTCTTTCTATATATATATATATACATATATATGATCAACAATAATTGATGCGAAACTAATTCAATTCATACAAAACATTGGGTTCCATTGCACTCTTATAGAACCCTAGCTCTTGATTGTGTATTATGATGTTGTGATCTCTCAGAATCAGCCATTTGGTTTTGTATTTATAACTTTTTCATGTTGCTAGAAGAAGCATAATCCAAGTTGAAGTCAACACGCCAAGGCATCCTCAGTCGTCTAGGATCGCAACAAAAGATAGCCCAGCCAATCTCGCACTTCAACGTAGCAACAACGCCCACACATTGTTTGCCCAGCGCTACGGCACCAATGCACAGCGCTGGCTCCGCTCCGCTCATGCACCAACCGACGCCTGCCGCACTCTGCCGCACAATGCTGATGACGGACGATACCCGCTGTACTCTGTCGCACAATGTTGATGACTGACAATGTTCGCCGCACTTGGCTGCACGCCGAGCCCGTTTGTCTCACGCCTGTGCACGTTGTTGCTCACAAATGACAGATAATGCATCTTTTCATTTCAAACATCATTCCAAGCTCGATTTCCTTTCCTACACAAAAACACACAAAAAACATAAAAATGAATATAAAATTATCATTTGTTAGAAGAGGGTTTAGACGATGATTCATGCATAAGATGAGCTAGGTAGCTAGGATCTAGTGTTTGTTAATTTTCATTTCTTTTATACCCACGTACATTTAGATATTTATTGGATCTTATTGTATTTCGATTTTACTTTGGTACTTTTATTGTATATATATATATATATATATATAGAGAGAGAGAGAGTCCGGATCCAGTCCGGGATCCCGGACTCTATAAAATCCGGACCAATTTTTTTTTTTTTTTGCTTTTTTTTTTTTGAAACAACTAAAAAAAATTTATGGAATTGGAATTTTTACATAATACAGTGTTTTTGGTGTGATTTGGATGCCTATACCAAAATATTTCTGTACAGTCTGGGCAGACTGTACATACATTGGTTGGTATAGGTATTAAAAACACGCCCAAAACACTGTATTATGTAAAAATTCCAATTCCATAATTTATTTTTTTTAGTTGTTTCAAAAAAAAGTAAAAAAAAAATTGGGTCCGGATTTTAGGACCAATCCGGGATCTCGGACTGGATCCTCTGTGTGTATATATATATATATATATATATATATATATATATATATATATATATATATATATATATATATAGGGCTATATGTATATACACAGCTGTGTATTACACAGTAGAGCTATGACGACAGATTTTTTGGGCTATAGCGACGGTAAACTGTCGTTATAGCCCAGAATAGCTATGACGACAGGTGAAACCGTCGTTATAGTCCAAAAAACCGTCGCCATAGCCTACTGTGTAATACACAGCTGTGTACACACATTTTTCCCATATATATATATATATATATATATATATATATATATATATATATATATATATATATATATATATATATGTAGTTAGCAAAATAAATACTCATAGCTAATGACATTTAGCAAAGGATTTTTTTTAAAAAAGATTACCCAATAGCGACAGAATGCAGTAGTTAATTCCATTTAGCGGCAAATTTTTCAAAAAAAATAAAATCACCCATTAGTTACAGAATTCGGAAGCTTATGTCGGTCACTGACGTGTGGGAACACATCATCAATCGACTAACATGGATTTGCTACCGATTTGGTAGCTAATGGTGGTAGTTGTTACTTCCGTCGTTGAAATCCATCGCTAAATTGTTCTTATCCACCAGAATAGTTGCCTCTGAAATTAGCGATGGAATTCAGACCCCTTTAGCGACGGAATTCGACCTAAAATAAGTTTTTTTTGTTGTAGTGTTTGTTGGAAGACAAATGTTGCAACTTATTTTTAAATAATTTATAAATTATTTACCAGTTTAATTTGAATTTGGCGTCTATTCAATAAGTTAGAACTTTATCGGTTTGACCCCAGCTTTTATAATTAAAAAAAAAAGGTTATTACAAGAATAAATTGCTACTAAAGGTGAAACTGTTCCCTTAAAATACCAAATAAGCTATAAGCTTTTTTTGGGAGGTGCAAGGGGGAGGGAAATTTACATATAAGTCAGCTAATTAAAGGTATTTTACTCAGCTAATTAAAGGAATACCGGACATGCCGGTAAGGCGGTAACCTTCAACTTGAATAACTAATCTTCAGCAATTATTGTGAAGAGAATATGTCAATTATTGCCCATAAAATATTGCAGTTGGACATAATGGAATGCAAAAGAATAACCCGAATTCTAGAAACAACATAAGCAACCATATTTATAATAATTCACTAAATATTCCTTTTTATAGTCATGAGTCATGAATGAGTCATGTGGTTACCCCACTAACCCATGCCCACCCTATTCTCCTCCGTCTACATCCCCAAATGGTGGCTCCTCATCTTTTTACCGACTCAATAATTTCTTTTTTAACTATCCATGTTGTTTATAATTTATAATAATAATATGCTACGGTTGCGTTTGATAAAATTGAATGTTATAATGTAAACATCTTAATAATATAGAACATCTAGCAAGGATCAAGTGCATACCCCTTATCTTACTCACACGTGCTTACCCTCCTTTAGGCGACGGTTTCGATCATACAACCGTCGTTTATACTTTTAGCGACGCTATATGTAGTCCGTCGCTAAAAGTATAGACGACGGTTGTATGACCAAAACCGTCGCCTAAAAATGGGTAGATAAGGGGTAAGCACTTGATCCGGACCGATAGAACATCTGTTTAAAATATTATTTAATAATTAATTTTTTTAAATATTTGAATAATAATATTTTATTATTTTAACCCCCACCGACCATATTTGATTTCAGTAAAAATACGAGCAAAATATAAATTTCAGAAAATACCAATTTTACTAATTTGGCAATTTAGGGAAACTAATTAAACCCTAACAAAATTTCAGTACATAAATATTGAAATTCACAAACATGTGTATACATGCATACCTTCAATTTCGATGCATTTTTATTAGATGGCAAGACAAGTGGGTCATCACTCATCATTCGTAATAAGACTTGGAGATCCAATGGGGATTGGTCGGAAACCTCACCGTCGATCGACTTCCAAGAAACAATCGAAACTTCGATCTCGTCGCTCTCTTCGAATTGCGACTCAAACCAAAATCTCAGGGTTTAGGAAGAGGTTCTGATTCTTAAATTTAGATAGAAGATGATGACAGAAAAGAAAAGAATAGAAATAGACATAAAAGAAAAAAAATAGACAGAAAATTTAAGTTTTTTTTTTCAATTCTTATGTTTTTGAGTTTTTTAATAAACGGAAAAGAAAAGAAATGGATAGAAAATTTGGCCATTTTTCTCACCAAAGTTTTCCGTCTAAAATTGGCCTGATTTGGATGGAAAAGAAATTGAAATAAATAATATTTTTATAATTCACATATTATCCTTAACTTTTAATATAATAAATTTTAAATTACAACTCATGTCCTCAATTTTAATTTTTTATCATTTTCTATTAAAAACTCAAAAACAACACAAAGGAAAACTTCAAATTTTCTATTCTTTTCTTTTCTGTTCTAATTTAAGTTTTCTCTTCTTTTCTTTTCTGTTCAAAACTCAGAAACAGAGTGTAATGGTGATGGGAGAGGAGGAAAAGGGTTATGATCAAATTGGGCATCTGCAAATCGAAATGGAGGAGGGTACAAAAGGAATTTTATAATATTAAAGAGGTTATTTTTTGTTCAAAAAATAGTCAATTTCGTTTAGACTCACCTCAAAATATTTGAGATTTCATTTTCTATCTTATAGGCATTTACGCTATGTTTCTGAGTTTTGAATAGAAAAAAAAATAGAAAACTTAAATTAGAACATTAAAGAAAAGAATAGAAAACTTAAAATTTTCGTTTGTGTTGTTTTCGAGTTTTTAATAAAAAAGAATAGAAAATTTAAAATAGAGGACATGAGTTATAATTTAAAATTTATTATATTAAAAGTTGAGGATAATATGAGAATTATAAAAATATTACATATTCCAATTTCTTTTCCGTCCAAATCAGGCCAATTTTGAACGAAAAACTTTGGCAGGAAAAGTGGCCTAGTTTTCTATCAATTTCTTTTCTTTTATGTTTATTAAAAAACTCATAAACATAAGAATTAGAAAGAAAACTTAAATTTTTCGTCCATTTCTTTTCTTTTCTGTCCATTTTAAAACTCAGAAACAGAGCGTAGTGAGAATTTTTTTTAGAAACACTATTTTCACATGTGTTTTTGATATTTTAATATAATTCTTTCTCACATAAAGGTAGAATCCACTGTATGTTCATGTGAGAGAGAACCAAATAAAAATATCAAAAATATATACGAAAATATCAATTCCCTATTTTTTTTATCAAACAATTTCATGTCTCTTAACAAATAAAAAATGAAATATTAAAATGCAATCAATTCCCTATTGTTTTGTAAACTCTAACAATATTTTTTTTGGTAATAAAAAAACTCACACAATGTAGTGTGTACTATGTTGAGTATATTTGGGGTTGCTAGATTAAAAAATGTGATTATTGATTTCGATTATAATCGATTTTAAAAAAGTAGTTTGTGTTTGCTAAATAAAAAGCATTTAAACTAATAAATGGAAAAAAAATATTTGGCATAAAAATAGTTGATCAGTTATTTCAAGTGCAAATTATAAAAAAAGAAAGTTAAAAAATAAAAATCGGTAATGAACGGAATTACTAAAATATTTAAGGATATATTAGTAATATACTTAGTTAAACTTGATTATAAGATTTGACACATAATAAGAAGTTCCAAAGTGAAGCTTTTAATTATTTTCATAAAATGTTATTATAAACAGATATAATAACATTTTATTAAAATTGATTATAAGCATGTTTCTAAAACACACTAGTAATCCTGCACTAGAAATTAATGACAATTAAGAATTAAGAACAATGAATATGAGGATGGTCAAGTGATACTCGTCGACTAAAATTTAGAAAACTTATATATTCACATGTATTTTTTATATTTTTACATTATTCTCTCTCGTATGAGTATAAAGTGAGTCACATGTAAACGAACTATATGTAAAAATATCAAAAACACATATACAAATAATGTTCTCCGTTATTTAACTCACCAAGGTGTATTCCTAATTATTGATCACATAAATCTACTTTTTTATTTTATTTTTGATCAAGATACAAATCTATTAACATATTTTCCGCTACAAAATCGTCTAATAATCAACCCGCGTCGTTACATTTTACACACCTGACAATGTTTTATTTATTTTTTTATCACCATATGAAGTTTATCAATTTAAAATAGGAAACTGAAATTTTCACATGAACACCGTCGCTATAGATCTTATAGCGACGTTTTTTACTGTTGCTATACAATTATAGCGACACTTTTAATATGAAAATATCAAAAAATCACGTGAAAATATCAAATTTTTTTTAAAATATACCAAGAAAAAGTCAATGTTAAAATAATTTAAACTGGCTTGCATAATTGAATACCTACAAGTCTACCACTTTGGATTTCATAAAAAAGGATAATAGTAATAAAGCATTTCAACTAAGGTGAAATCAAATTTACTCATTCATTTTGTCACACTCGATACGATAATATAGGAAATGAGAGAAACAAAATAAGAATGTCAATCGGATCAAGTGTATTGGGTTCAAGATTGTTTAATTTTGGTTTATCCAAAAGTTGAGCAATAATTAGAGCTCAATCACGGCCTAAATACTTTCAAAGGTTTGGACAATTTTTTACTCAAATCCAAATAAAAGACTAGCAAAAGTAACTCTTTGACACATAAATGAGAAATAAAAATTGAAATAATTCATCATTCAAAAACCTATATGCCCATTAAACAACCCCGTGTATTAAAAAATCAGTAACCAAACATCATTTTTGCTATTGATCTCAAACGAAACAAAAATAAAACTAACAACAAAAATATATTTAAATTTATTTAAATTTCATTTATTTATATTTTGACCTTAATGATAAATAAAAACTCTACGTGGACATGACATGATTGTATTTAAATTTTATTTATTTATATTTTGACCCTAATGATAAATAAAAATATAAATACGTAAAATTCAAATACTTTCAAATTTAATTTTAACGTCGGCCTAAAAGAGATCTAACCAACACAGCCCGGTCCACACTTATTTTCTTTTGGGTCTTTAAATAATAGGTCCTTAACACTAATATACAACATATAGAAAGTATTTACAAAAATAAAATACAAACAACATAATTACAAAAATAACGCCAACATAATATTAGGCTTGCTAAAATTACGGATCTTTTTTCTCCCTGCACGTCAGTTTCCGTCTCTCTCATCTCCAACCGCTCCTAGAATCAAGCGACTGAACATAACATTCATCTTTGAAATCAAAGAAATCCAATTCTTTTGGCGCGACAAACCACTGATATCGGAGAAGGCTTCATCGCGACTGCAAGCTGAGATCACAAAATAGCATACAAAATCAACAGCAACTTCGATTTCAGTAACCAAAAACAATCGAACTACCGTGATTGTTGAAGTTCAGTAACAAAATCGCAGCAACTTCGTTAAAAATCTGAATACTTAGGTATGTGAGTTTAAAATTCATATGCATATAGTTACCTCTGTTTTTTACGAATTCCTATATTGCTAACCTTTCTTAAGTTTTTCACAATTTAAAATGGTTACTACAATTCCTGTAACGATTTGTTGATTCATTGATATGTTTTCTATTATGGTTACGAAATAGATATAAATTGGTTACTGTTTATTGTGAAATTGTTTGCTAAATAATGTTTATTTGATAGTTTTATAATTTTTAAATGAGTTCTACTGATTTTTTTATATTAATAGTTACTCATCAAATAATTTGGTTACTATCATGCAACTATTGGTTACTCTCTAATGTTATTTTTGGATACTGTCTAATGCTGTCTTGGTTACTATCGAATGATGTATTGGATTATGTGTAATAATATATTGGTTACTAATTAATGCTGATTCGGTTACTGTGTAACATTATATGGTTACTGTATATTGCTGAGTTGGTTGTGTGTAATATATTGGTTACTCTCTAATATATTGGTTGCTTCCTTCTCTGTCCTTTCGCTCAACTCCCTCTGCTCCATCTCCTTCAACTTCCCTGCCAGTTCTACATTCCTAGCCACCGCCCTGTGAAACAAAGCCCCCATCTGGATTCCTACCTCCTTACGGTGAGCAATCTCTACCTCCATCTCCCGCATCACTAACTTTCTCTTGTGGTCTTTGTCCCTCAGCTTTTGGAATTCAGACTCCCTGTCTCTAGCCTCAGCCTTTAACTCCTCAACTCTGCATCCTAACTCTAAAATCTGCTCCTCATACTCCCCCAACATCTTATCCTCAAAAGTAGCCTCGTCGGAGTCCCCCATGGGCTCGTCCACCATACGCTCCTCCGTAGGCTCCTCCTCTGGATCAGATTCCTCGGGTATTGGCTCCATCTCCTCTTCCTCATCATCATCATCGATAAGGACTATAGTTGATATAGGCTCCGCTATCAATGGTGTCTCATATACCACGTGTATGTCACGCGGCTCCTCTTCTACTACTCGGCTAGGTCCTCTCATGTCAGTCATCCTACAATTACCAACACAAGACAAAACAAAAAACAACTTCATTAGAATCATAAGTTCATTGTATAGAATGAAGTTATATTCTGTAACACGCTAAGTCCATCTCTATGAAAACTCTATATGAGTTTCATCCCTTTCTATCTTCTAAGTTCTCCTAAGTTATAATCTAAGGGCTCTCGCTCCTAAAGTTTATAACTATGGCTTTGATACCAACCTGTGACGCCCCCAAAATTCGGACTCCCATATCTCGAATTCGGTGCATCACGTGCAACTACGAATATCCTACTAAATCATTAACAACGGAGTTAATAGAATAATTTACATTGATATAATATAAATATTCGCGTCCCAAGGTACTGTAACCATTGCTACGACAATTCAGTGATTAACTTAAACATACTTAATCATTCTTGAATACATCATAACAAGCAAAATAATACTTCTAGTCTTAGGGACTAAGTTATTCTGTCGCCTTGCCCTTTCACTTGTCCTGTCCTGAAGTACCGCCTTGCTCTGCCTTAACTGTAATGTTTTTAGGAAGCAAGAATGAGCAACAAGTTTGCTCAACAAGTAATATAGCCAGAAGAACAAGCAGTTATAGCATTTAAACCTTTCAAGGGTATAATAATAATTGGTAGTTCAAGGATATCGAGAAATATCAAGAGTATTCAATAGGTATCGCTATAGACTGAAGGATATCAACAACTTTCAGGATTTATTCATTTCGAGGTTCAATATGAATGAGCATTGAGCAGTCACTAAGGACTAAGAACTCTTACTAGAATTAACAGTATTACACTGTAATCCAATATAAACGAGTACAGCAGGTGATCAGCCTAAAGTACCCTATGTTATGCATAACATTCAATCATACTCATGTGCGCACGTCGGTTCCCCGATAATATATAATTTCCCCTTCAATGAGGGTTGTTCATCTCAGTAGATTTACGATAGTCCGCACTAAGTCAATCGGTTTGGATAGCTTTTGAACACATAATAATAGTCTAGTCGAATCAAAGGCTTAGACAAATTTTTATAATGCATTTAAGAACGATAAGTCCAATACTTGTAACAAGGTCAAGGTATACAAATGATTTTCGAATAGAACAGACATTTGCTTGATATAAATATGGTTGATATGAAAACAATTCGAATGTATACAGTGTAAGAATTAAGGAACTTACAACACAATAATAATAGTGTTCGGATACTTACTCAATGTAAATTTGAGTGAGGTTAGGGAACTTGCCTTTAGCGTCGATTGTTACTATAGCGAAAATCACCTCAATGAATTATGTTTGTCCTATTTATATAAGTATAGGTATTCATTAGCCAAACACACTTAATATACATATGCAAACAACATGTACACATAACACTTTTTTTTTCTATGTATACCACTGCACCCATCAAAACTCATAGCGGTACACTAACAAGCTCATACTTTTGACCACTACTAGTTTATTCATAATCTTTCTTCTTTGTAGTTCCAAGAGGTTCATTGCTTTAAGTAGAACATAACATCTATTAATCCCACCGACGCCCTTTTCTACGCATGTTTGCAGACATTAGATTTATTTTCCCGAAGTTAGTAAAATTCTCTACTTAGAACTCGTTCGTGTAATAATAGTTTTTAGCAGTATAGGAATATTTATTAATCCATCCTTATATCAAGTTATGATGCTGTCTCCGAGTCCCAATACATCTCCCCATGTCCGAAGCCGAAGACATCTGGCCATGTCCGAAGATATTACGACTTGTCCGAAGATAACACGCTTCGTCCGAAGACATTACGACTTGTCCGAAGACAACACGCTTTGTCCGAAGACATTACGACTTGTCCGAAGACATCTCAGAAGTCAGCTCTTTCAGAGACTTCGGTTTACACTATTTTGACAAGGTCTAAGTTCGTCGGGTTAATTTTATTAGGACTTTACTATATGCATACAACCTAAGGGAATTTCTTAATACATGGTCTAACACGACCGAACCCATCAACTGGTTCCTAAGTACGATGCAGTTGCACCCCAAGGAGTTCAGAAGCAGTGAACATGCTCTGTTTTGCAGAGTAGCCATAACTTGATTCCAGACAATTATCAACGCATTCATGCACGAAAGTAAACTTTCTAAACACCCTATATCATGCTAATTCATCATACTTGACCCATTAATTTAGGAAAACTGAGAATCAATCAAGACTCAAGTTAAGAGCGAAGTAGAAATTATACCTTCTCGAGCTTTAACCTTGATATCTCACACACTGATTTGGAAATGCTTAGCAACTAAGAATTCTTTACTCAGATTTCTCCAACACTCTTCTCACTATAACAGACTGCCATGGTGGCTTGTATTTAAAGAGAAAATCATGGACTAGACACTTGATTTACCCAATGTTGGGATTCATGGTGCAATAGAAATGAACAATGGTTACTTAAGGAGTTATTTAACCACTCCATACCAGCCACTTAGCTAGCCCTACATGCCTAGGATTAGCAACTTAAAAGTTTGCGTAAAGAGAGTTTAGGCTACTGTTCCTTGTACTTGGTGACCCTTAATTTGGGACAAGAGAATAGATCTCAGACATAGACTAGGGGCTAGTCGGTCAGGCCCATTGCCCCACGCCATATTATTTAGCCAACACCTTGTACCATTAGTTAACTATTATGTTGGGTTCCGAATTGGATTTTAAATAACCCAAGTTTATTGGGCTAACTCAAAAGTCCATCAATTAATTTATTGGGCTAGACTCCCAATTTATTATTTGGATTATAACATGTAAATACTTAATTATTTCTCACTAATTCCATCATTGTGTCACACGAGACATCTCATAAACCTTCCATAATTCTCCACATCTTATCAATTATTAAAAGTTAAATCTTAATTCAATTGAGTTACTCACCTCATGCCATGTAAGCATTTATAAAATAAATAATCACGGGCTCTATTTATAATTATTAATATTAAATCGTAAAATTTACGGTTATTACAGTTACTGCATAAAATTACTAATTGATGTTGAATTGGTTACTGACTACTGCTGATTTGCTTACTATGTAACATTATTTTGATTACTGACTTATGCTGACTTGCTTACTATGTAAAACTATAATGGTTACTGGCTAATGTTGAATTGGTTACTGTATAAAATTATAGTGATGTCTTGGTTACTGATTAAATGTTGACTTGGTTACTTTGGTTACAGTCTAGAATGGATTTGGTTACTAATTATAGTGCTGATTTGGTTACACTGATTACATTGGTTACACTGGTTACTAATTATAGTGCTGACTTGGTTACTTTGGTTAGAATCTAAAATGGATTTTGTTACTAAATAATATTGTCATGATTAATGTATAATGTTGTTAGGAGTTTGGTTTGTTTTAATATGTTGGTTACTTATTGGCTACATTGTTTACCTGCATAAAACTGTTATAATTTAACTGGTAACAAATATAAATATACTGATTATTACTAGTGTAAGATTAATGTACAAATGTGTTTTATGTTCTGGTTACCAACATCATGTAGTTTGGTTACTAGCTATCATTGATTTGGTTACTTAAAAATACTTATTTTGTTGACAGACAATGGAGATGATTCCAGTTCTACTTTATTTCAATGGTACATGGACTGAAAGTAACCAATACACCAAATTTGAAGTTACCTGCATATTAGTTCCATCAACTTGTTCGTTCACAGAGATGCAAAACATGGTATGCAGTGCATTACGGCTAGACACAAACGCAATAACATTATCAATCAAATTTTAGATTAGAAACGATATTCCACTGATCAGTATATCAGATGAAGCAACCTTAAGATTCTTTATTGAAGTCAGTAGAAAATCTGAAGAGCAAGGTAAATTCCCAGTGATTATAGAAACTGAACACAGAAGGGGATGCACAAAAATATTACAAAACTTGACAAATGTAGAAGAAACTATAATTCACAATGTAACTCCAATCAGATCAACACAAGGGAATTCAGCACTAGTTCCACTACCAACGCACGATTGTCGAATTGGAATGCAATATGCTGACCACATTGCAATGAAAATTATTGAACAACAACGAGACAGACAACATGACAGATCATACACAGAAGAACGATATGATGATGTAATAACAGATCATAATGAACATGAAGTACGATTACATCAAACCAACAAAGACAAAAAATCCTATCACAAGCTATGAGGCTGCATTCAATCAAGAAAAACAGACAACACAAAGTACAACGAACAAGACATAGAGACTTTGTGCTAGTGTGCGTATATGATGAAAATTGTAATTGGAAAATGAGAGCATCAAGTATTCAAAAAACTAGTGTGTTCAAGGTGAGAGAATTCAACGACATCCACATGTGTTCAGCTAACGTAATGCTTGGAGACCATAGATTGGTCAGTGAATGCATAATGCACAAATTAACAAATTTGAAAAAAATATTCACACCAACTGATAATATGGAGGACATGATGACATAATACAATGTGTCTATATCTTACCAAACAGCATGGAGATCGAAAGAGAAAGCGTTGGAAAAGGTTAGAGGAAATTCACACGACTACTCAATGATCCCATCTTGGTTACACATTTGAAGAAAACAAATCCAGGTAACAATTATAAACATTTTATTGGTTTTTGTATACTTAGTTGGTTACCCAACTAAACTGATTTGGTTACCCTACTCAAATATATTGGATACCATTAACCAACTGAATGGTTACAAAATACTAGTGATTTGGATATTGTATACTACTTGTAATTCTAATGACATTTTATTGGTTTTTGTATACTTAGTTGGTTACCCAATTAAACTGATTTGGTAACCCTACTCAAACAATTTGGATAACATTAACCAACTGAATGGTTACAAAATACTAGTGATTTGGATACTGTATACTACTTGTAATTCTAATGACATTTTATTGGTTTTTGTATACTTAGTTGGTTACCCAACTAAACTGATTTGGTTACCCTACTCAAACAATTTGGATACCATTAACCAACTGAATGGTTACAAAATACTAGTGATTTGGATACTGTATAATACTTGTAATTCTAATGATAATGCTCATGTTTCATATCAGGTTCTGTCGCATCCCTTGAGTTGGAAACAAATGGTCGTTTCAAGTTTTTATTCTTTGTCATTGGAGCATCCATTCAAGTATGGAACCATTGCTTTCCAATAATTGTAATCGATAGAACGTTCATACAATCAACTTATGGGGGAACACTACTAATAGCTAGCACACAAGATGCAAACCGAAATATTGTTCCGATTGCTTTTGCAGTGGTTGACAGTGAAAATGAATTATCATGGAGATGGTTTTTCATTAATTTGAGAATTACTTGTGGAGTTAGGGAAGGCCAATGCATTGTCTCAAATAGACATGAAGCCATTATACAAGGACTGAATTTTGTGTTTCCGGACGTCATGCATGGTTCCTGCACATACCATGTACTGAAAAATATAAAAAATAGATTTAAAAAGAGAGGAGCGGAACTTAAACAAGCTTACAACGAGGTTTGTAGAGCTTACACTATTGAACAATTCAATAAACACATGGCTGAACTTGATGCCATTGATCCTCGAATAAGGATATATTTGAAGGAAGAGGTCAAGTTGGAGAAGTGCACCAGGCTCCATGGGACTGTAAGCAGATACTCTACAATGACTTCAAACACTGCCGAATCTATTAACAACGCAATCAAGATTATTAGAGATCTTCCAGTTGCATCAATGATTGAATGCCTACGTTGTTTGGTTCAAAGATGGTATTTCACAAACAAACAAGCAGCCCTATCAACATTCACAACACTTTCCACAACAGCTGAAGAAATGTTGCAATCTAATATCATTAAATCAAAGAAACTTAAGGTAACTAATACAAATTATAAATTATTACACTATATTTTAAATTGTCTTAGTTACTGACTAATGCTGTCTTGTTTAATTGCTTATTTCATAACATTATAATGGTTACTGAATACTGCTGAGATGGATACTATGTATCATTGAACTGGTTACTGACTAATATTGTATTGGTTACTGCATAATATTACTTATTAATGTTGAATTGGTTACTGACTAATGCTGACTTATTTACTGTGCGAAATTATAATGGTTACTGAATAATACTGACTTGTATACTAATTAATGGTAACTTGGTTAATATGAAATATTATATTGGTTACTAACTAATACTTGATTGCTTACTGCATATAATTATAATGGTTACTGACTACTGCTGAGTTTGTTACTGTGTATCATTATACTGGTCACTAACTGATGCTTGTTTGGTTACTCTGTATCATTATACTGGTTACTAACTGATGCTTGTTTGGTTACTAAAGGATGCTTGTTTGGTTACTAATATAAAATAATGGTTACTGACTACTGCTGAGTTGGTTACTGTGAATCATTATACTGGTTACTAACAACATTTAATTTGTGTTGTAGGTTGAGACATCAAACTTAATGATTTTCACTGTTTACGATGTCGCCAAACAATATATTGTGGACATCGACCAAAAGACATGCACATGTCGTAAATTTTAGTACCATGAGATGTCTTGTCCACACGCTGCTGCTGTTATATGAACAAGTGAAATTTGAGCTGTTTTGATTTTTGCTCTAAAAATTACTATAAAACAGCTTTGGTTGACACATATTCAACTTCCATCATGCCGTTAGATGACAAAGAAAACTGGGATATACCAGAGGAAGTAAGAAACATATGTGTAAAACCACCGAACACAAGAAGACCAGCGGGAAGACTAAAAATAGGGAAATTCAAAACAAATGCAGCAGGTGTCAAGAAAAAGGGCACAACGGGAAAACATGCAATAATCCACCTGTTTTAAGACAAAAAAAGGTTTGATATATTGTAATTACATTAAGAGTGTAAATACAAGAACACATATATATACATTTTTTATTGTGTACAGAGAACAAAATTGTTATTGATTAATATTTTAATTTATGATTTCATTATGAGTTTCTAATATAAAGCACACATATATATACATTGTAAAATTGTTAAATATTCTAAAACATTTTTATGTAAATTTGTTTACCATAACTTAAATATTATAAGTAACCAAATAGTTACATAACAGTAACCAAATCATTACATAACAGTGACCGTAATATGTTTTAATGGTAACCAAAACATAAAATAACCTGAGAATACAGCATCCCTTATTGAAATTGATATTGTTTGTTTATATTTCACAATTGATATATTTCCTAAAACAAGCTTGTAACTCTATGGTTACTATCAAAACAATAGTTGGTTACCTTTTAATACTTATTTGGTTACCAATTGTACATCTCAAACAATGCAGCACACAACTTACTATCAGCAAAACCTGATATAGTGCATTTACATTAAGAGTATACTGTGCACTTGATAATTGTTCCAAATATAAAAAATATGATGACCATAACATTAAACTATTTGGTTATTTATTTGTTATAACAGTAAACAAAATATAACAAACAAATAACCAAATAATTAGATAAAAGTAACCAAAACAAATTTTAATGGTAACCGAAACATAAACAATCTGTGTATCCAGCAACCGATAATTAAAGTGATATTGTTCCTTTAGACAACCAATGTATACTCTCACATATACATTTAAAAATTGTTATATGTCCTGATACAATATAATAAATCTCTGTTTACTATCAAAACATTACCTGGTTACCCTTTTATACATATTTGGTTAGCAAAACTGTACATTTCATCAAACTGGTACATAAAATAATTCATAAAGACAAAAAAACAAGTTCTGAACTATAATGAAAATGATATTGCAACAAAATTGATGGAACAAGAGTATTTTCCAAATCATAAGCAAACACTAACAAAATACATACAGCATAAGTAACCAAACAGTTGAATGATAGTAACCAAAACAGTTATATAAAAGTAACCAATTCATAAAAGGTACACATGATCAGCATATTGACCAAACCCAGTTCAGACAACCAATGTATACTACCCAAATACATGTTAACCAAATCAACATAAAACATAACAAAAATACAAAGTTGAGAGAACAAGAATATTTTTCGAATCATAATCAAACAGTAACAAAAAACATACTGAATAAGTAACCAAACAGTTACATGATAGTAACCAAAATAGTTGTATGATAGTAACCAAAATAGTTATATGATGCTAACCAATTCATAAACAACATGAACACTAACACCAGTTTATTAAACCATGAATACAAGGCAAATACATGGTAATCCAACATATATGTAATAATTAAAAAAAATGTAAACAATGAAACTCTTACCCCTCAACTTGTTCAGGAACCGTCTCTGCAAATTCCAACTCAATTATATCATCTTCCTCCTTATTGCTATACGGTTCACTGCTAAAGTCAATGTCACACCTATCCCTCCAAAAACCAGTCTTGCGAAGTAAAGTGGGAAGAATAAAGATGTAAGCCTCACAAACATCCATGATTTTTGTTTGCATGAATTTCCTTTTGGGCTGCCGAGAATTGTAAACAGTTAGACGCCTACGATGCACATCAAATGTCAACAAAAACCAATGGTCCGGTGATGACATATGAATGGGGAACAAAATGTTGTCAACATTTCTCCATGGTGTGTTGACATCCATAAACAGCCCATGAATGTATTCGGCAACATCACCCTCCCCAGACAAAACACTCTTATCTGCATTTTTAATTGTATACTCCTCGAAAAGACTGGTCATCTTGTCATGGAACCAACAATCCATAGTCATTGCCCTTATATGAACAGTATCAGAATGTCTGGCCAATTTACAGAAATAATATAATGCAACATTGATGTGCTGAAAAAAAGAAAAGAAAATATTAACCGTTGCTGAAAAATGAAATTATGTAATGAATAAAACCAACACTGTTAACACTAGTTACTGAATCAACTAAATAATGTAACCATAACTATAAAAACATAATTTTAAAAAAAAGAACTCACATCGTCGTCTAACCATTGCCCAGGAGTTTTTAATTTGAAGAACCACATTTTTGATGAAATTGGGATAGACCCAAATACAAAAGTATGTTCAATTATGTCATTCTTCCCAGGAAATTTGTCAATCCTTCAATATAAAATCATATTAGTAAACATAATAACATTAACAATTATCGTATTCATATACACACTACCCAAAATTAAACTTGAACAGTTAATAATTAACATACTAACCAACAACTTAATTAAAACAATAACCTGATAACCAAAAAATATTAATATAATAACTATAATCAAATAGTAACTAATATATAATAAAATAATAACCAGAACATAAAATAATAGTAACCAAAAAATAATTTAATAGTAAGAAAAAAAGTAACATCATGTAATCAGTAATAATTTAAGCAAACTGAATATACTAAACAAATACATAGTAAACAAATATAATAAAAAGTAACAAACAGTTTACTTCAATGGAAGATTAACATAAATCAAATAATACAAAATAGTAACCAAACTGTAATATGGTAGTAACCAAAACCTGATATGACAGTAACCAAAATATAATATGACATTAAAACAAACAAAAATCTATTGTAATCAATACCAATTTAACCAACCTTTATATACATAACAATTACATATTATCCAATATATAATATGATATTAATCAAAATCCAATTTTGAGATCACAGAAAAAATGGTATCCAACTCATAATAAAACAGTAACCATAATATCATAAAACATTAACCAGAACATAAAATAATAGTAACCATTACATTTATTTAAATATTAACCATTAGACTCTACAATGAAACAAATTTATTTGTTTCATAAAAAACCATTGTTAACAATAAGAAACAAACCTTTTCCTGTTGTTTAGTCTAATTTTAAACCAATGTTCAAACAATGTCTCTTCATATTTTGATGGCATATCCATGCATACTTTGGGGAATGCAGAAAGAACTACAACTTTTTAACTAGTACCCACAGCATTAGACGATGAACCTGCCGATCCAAACGTTGCTGTATATGGAGACCGCAAAACGGAACTCTTTGCATGTTCACGAACAGGTCTTCCACCGACTTTATGTATGTTTTTCTCCAATTCATCACACTGGACTATGTCTTGGGTGGTCAAAACCATCTCATCAAGTACAGAGTTGCTTTCTGTCTCAAATTTATTCCCCTTTTTCAATTGACATAAATTGTAATAAATACAATTAGAATTTCACATAAACACATGCAGTTAACTAATATATGCAACATTATACTGTGTAATGTTGTATTGGTTACTGTCTAATGTTGTATTGGTTACTGTCTAATGCATTATTGGTTACTGTCTAATGATGTCTTGGTTACTATGTAACATTATACTGTCTAATGTTGTATTAGTTACTGTCTAATGCATTACTGGTTACTATGAAACATTATACTTGTTACTAACTAATACTGATTTGGTTACTATGAAACATTATAATGGTTACTATATATTTATGAGTTGGTTGCTGAGTAAAATTGAAACAGTAACCAAAACCAAAAGCATGTACTGGTATAACAGTAACCAAAACCTAAAACATGTAAAAAAAAGTTGGCATGACGTTATAACACTAACCTCAGCAGCAACATAAACAACAATTTCTTTCCCCGTGCATTGGCTTAAAATGTCAAAAGTTGGCATATCATCATCATTCTTCACATTCTATTCAAAATACAAAACAACCAATTAATCATTAAAAAAAGGACATCTAACACAAAACAAAATAAACAAAAAAGTCTAACCTTGACATTTTCTTGAACATCATTACTTAGTATTTCATGATGTTCTTCAACCATACCATCAAGTTCAACTTCATTACCATACTTAGATTCATTCCCATCTTTCTTCTTAACAAAATCTGACACATCATCAACATCCTCAACAACATCCTCAACAAAATGACGGTCTTCAACCATAAAATCCTCAACAACATCCTCAACAACATGACGGTCTTCAACCATAACATCATCACCTTCATTTTCAACTTCATTTTCAAATTCATCATTCTTCTCATCAGCTTTCAAACCATCATCACCAACCTCATCAGCATGCTCATCAACAACATCATCAGCTTCATCAGCTTCATCGGCTTCATCATCATCACCACCCTCATCAGAATCAGAATCATCATCAGAATCACAATCAACTTCTTTGACCCCACCATCTTTTATCCCTCGTAACTCATCTCTAATAATTAATCTAAAGTCTCTGCATAGCTGAACATGTAAAATCTGTAGCTCATCCTTCATATCAGCCCGCAGTTTTACAACGTCTTTCTTAATTTCAGAAACTTTTTTCTCCAACGGTCGTAACCGAGTATCAATTGCATCTTTAATGACCGATATATCCCTTCCAATGTTGTCATCCTTCAACTTCTTTTCAACCTTCTTGTCAGCATCCTTCCCACTGATAAAGTGAAACCCGCCCAAATCAAGACGTTCATTCTCCTCAGCCGTGGGAATCAAACTTTTTACCCTCAGCTGAAAACAATAAGTACACTTTAGTATAACATCTGACAAACATTATACAATTACAATAACAAAAAGATAAAATAAAGAATCATAAAACAAAATCAGTAAACAAAAACATATATATTGTTAACCAAATATATATAAATCAGTAACCAACTAAATGTATAAAGGTAACCAAACTTTGTATATTCTAGTAACCAACAAAATTGTTATTAGTAACATGAGTGTAATATAATCAGTAGCCAATTACGTATATTCTAATAACCAACAACATTTTTATTGTTAACATACACATAATATAATAAGTAACTAAATTAGTATATAAAGGTAACTAACTACTATGTTAATAGTAAACTTCACACAAATAATCAATAACCAAATAATTAACTAAAGGTAACCAATTACATTCTTAATAGTAAACTGTATACCTGTCCAGAATAAAATACTAGATCATTCAACTTGTCATTTGAAGGGGGCTTCACTAGCTCCTTCCATCTACATAAACGGACATCCGACAGATGCTCGTCGTTGCATATACCGCGAGTTTTAAAAGTTGAAATGGTTTCAAACATAAACACTTGAAATACATATGGAAGACCATTCAACTTATACAATTTAATATAATGGTCCTTGTAGAAATTATATGTTGAACCACCACTCCTTCCTTTCTTTATATGCCGCTTCAAAGCATTTGACAAAGAGTACTTTGTCATTTCAAATGCAACTTTCCCCCAAGGAAAACTACTAACATCACCATAACATAAAAAATTTAACATTTCCCCATCAACAAAATTTTCAAAAACTGTTGAAAGAATAAAATTAAACACCAAAAAAATCAATGACATCCTAATAGCCTCATCATCGTCATCAAAAACTGCCTTCCGAAATACCCTACCTATACTACTACGAGTAACAGCTTCAACCCCAAAATATTTTTCAATAATCAGATTTTGCATACCTTTATAAGAAATTATATCATCATTTCCTTGCCATCTCAACCCAGAAATCAGGCAAAACTCAAGCAGCAAAAACCTAACCATTTTCTCTCCAAACAAAAACCACATCTCACCATCATCCCTTTGGTGAACCTCCCTTACAAGGGCATGTTGAATAATCTGTGAATACATTTGATGCTCACCAAACTCCAAAAAATTTCCAAAACATGTTACCCTAAACTTCTCCAGCTGACTTTCATTCAATTTCTTGGCAATAATTATGGGGACTTCCATGTCACACCAATATATTATTTTTCCAGTGAATTTTCTGTTGCATTCCTCATAGTAAAGATCCCATAACTGTAAATACACAAAACCAGAATTAAACAGTTATTAGTAACCAATATAAAAAAATTTATACCAAAAATAGTTATATACACTAAACCCAGTAACCAAATACATATTAAACAAGTAACCGAATAATTCTATGATGGTAAGCAAACCATCTTTTAATGGTAACCAATACATAAACAACCTATACACTAAACCCAGTTTATTAAACCATGTATACTAGGCAAAAACATATTAAACATAACAACATAAAAAGGTAACCAAATTCCCAACTTAAGAAAACATAAATGGTATCAAAATAATAAGCTTACAGTATAAAGATACATACTAACAAGTAACCAAGTAATTACATGATGGTAACCATAAGCAAACTGAATGTAATCAAGTCAGCATTACGTCAGTAACCATATAATGTAATCAATAATAATTTAAGCAAACTGAATAAACTAAACAAATACATAGTAAAAAAATATAATAAAAAGTAACAAACAGTTTTCTTCAATGAAACATTAACATAAATCAAATAATACAAAATAGTAACCAAACTGTAATATGGTAGTAACCAAAACCTGATATAACAGTAACCAAAATATAATATCACAGTAACCAAATACATACTAATAAGTAACCAAATACATATTAATAAGTAACCAAATAATTATGATTTTACATTAACCAAATACATACTAATAAAAAATTCACAGTAACCAAATACATACTAATAAGTAACCAACCCATAAAAGTAACAGACTAATATAATATCACAGTAACCAAAAACATACTAATAAGTAACCAAATTATTATAAGTTTACATTAACCAAATACATACTAATAAGTAACCAAATAATTATGATTTTACAGTAACCAAATACATACTAATAAAAAAATCACAGTAACCAAATACATACTAATAAGTAACCAACCCATAAAAGTAACACACTAATATAATATCACAATAACCAAAAACATACTAATAAGTAACCGAAACATTATAAGTTTACCGTAACCAAATACATACTAATAAGTAATCAAATAATTATGATTTTGCAGTAACCAAATACATACTAATAAGTAACCAAATAATTATATAATGGTAACCATGAGAAAATTTAAATTAACACACCTTTAAATTTCTCTGTGTTGGAATTATATTCTAGATAAGCACTTGACCTTTGGCCTTAACTACAGGAACATCAAACCCATAATCTAACTGCACTTGAGAATGCTTGATATCACTGTGTATCACCAGCCTATTCTCATTCTTACTCGATTTCCGACCTACATCATTTTCCTTCCCCTTCCTATCAATAACAAACTTCTTCACGTCATTGACAGAATCACGCTCCGATATTCTCTTCCTCTTCCCATCCTTCTTCCTTGTATCAACCATTCTATACAAAACATAAAAAATAATACAAACCCACACAACAATCAATAATACATTCGACTGATAAACTACATTAATATATAATACGTTAAACTATTTCAAAATAACTGACCTGAAATTATACACAACCAGAATCGATAACGAAGAAGAATAAACCAACTGGAACACTGTGTAATCACGATAACAAGAAACAACGATGGTGAAGAAAACAAAACACAAATGAAATGGCTATGAACTTCGAAAACGATCAATGGATAATACAATAGACGGAGACGAACGGAAAGAAAAAAGAGGAAAGAGACGAACGGAAAGAAAAAAGAGGAAAGAGAAAAGAGGGTTTCAGCGTCTCTTAAGACGAAGACGAAGAGTCCTACACAAACAATAGATAGCTGTTATCATGCATTTCAAAAAACATGCCCACATTAATAATCCCTTAAATTAAGGACTCATAATTATAATAATATTGTAAATAAAACTAAAAAATTGTAATGTTTTTGTAATTATTTTATTAGTGTAAGATTTTTGTAATTATTTTCTAAAATGTACTAACAAATGTAATTAATCCTTAAATAATCTAGTTTTTGTTGGTAAGCTTTGGGGCTCATATTTAATCTATTTCCTTTTTTTATTATGTTAAATATAGTATATGGGCTATATTGCTAAAGTGGGTTTAAAACCGTATTATACACTATTTCTTCAAGCCCATATTAATATAAAGAGAATTGTTAAATTCACAATATTTTTTATTATTTTTATAACAAAAGTGTCACTATAGATGTATAGCGACGGTAAAAACTATAATTATAGAATCTATAACGACACTTTTATTATAAAAATAATATTTTTTACTGTGAATTTAACCGTTCCTTAATATAAACTCTCCTCCTCCCAAATGAGAATGTAGTTCTACTTTTGGCAATTTTCACATAGTAATAATTGTTATAATCTTGTAAATACAATTTGATTTTTAAGGTCAATTATCAGATTATTAAACTGTAAATTAAAAATATTTGAAATTATTTTTTTTAAATAATATTAATTTGTAACATAAATAATATAATAATGCAAAAATTACCCTTGAAAGAAAGAGAAAGAATTGGGAATAGTACGTAGCCTTTTTGCTTAATCAGTGACTCGCCTCTTGTTACTAAATATGAGTCCTTCTATGGGGACCGGATTATTGGACAGGAATATTGGACCGGTCCCTTTTTTTTTTTTTTTTTTTTTTTTTTTTTTTTTTGGTGACTCTTAAAAAATGTATAGTATTTATTCCAACAGAAATTTTTACAAAATGTAGTGTTTTAGGTGTAATTTGGATACACATACAAATACAGGGTTATACAGTCTGTTGGAATAAATACTATACATTTTTTAAGAGTCACCAAAAAAAAAAAAAAAAAAAAAAAAAAAAAAAAAAGGGACCGGTCCAATATTCCTGTCCAATAATCCGGTCCGCCTAGAGTTATTCTACTAAATATAGGTATCTGATTGGAAATCGATTTACTAGATGTGATGTCTGACACCTGTGCCACGTACCCCTTAACAAAGGAAGTAGTAATAAAGTAATAATCTCTCATTCATTTCGTTCTAAATTATAAATTCAATATTAATCATTCAAATTTTTAAAAGAATTAATCTTATACTACATAATAATATATTTTGAATAATTTATAATTATATTAAAATAAATTAATCTCAATTTTAAATTTTAAATTATTTGTTATCATAAAATAATTTTTATCTTATTCCATACCCATAATTTGAGACAAATTTTTATTTAATTTATTTTCTTTTTTTTCTCTTCAAATCCCGTATCTTTAACCAAATATAATAAATAAATTGATCACACATAAGGCTGTAAAATGAGCAAACAGTTCGTGTTCGATTCGCACTAACTAGATTAAAAGTTCGATTCGAGCTCGACTCGAAATATAAATGAGTAAAATATGAACATATTTTAAAGTTCGATAAATTACTCGAACTTCCTCAAATTATAATTTTCTATTAATACTCGAATCATATTCGTTGGAAAAATCCAAACTGCTCGGGCTCGATTCGGAATCGTGCTCGACTCGATAGTTAAATGAGCCTCAATCTAACCTTATTTTATACTCGATAAATTTTATGAACCAAATCTAAACAACTCAATACTCAGATCGACTCGATTCGTTTACACCCTTAATCACACACCCACTCCTAAACAAGTAACCTAGCTAGTTTATACTCCCAGTAGAAATATGAATGAAAGGTAGGTAGCTATCATAGTTGACTTGTCCTAGCCGATTGTCTGAGACTGAGAGGGTCTTTAATTATTACCCTAAAAGCAGAATTTAATTTGAAATGTTTACATTTGATTTGACTTTTGATTAGATTTACTGTTTTATAGCACTATATATATGAGCTCTTCTACGGCGACAGTTTTTGGCGACCGGTCTTGGCGACCGGTCCAAAAAAATTTTTTTTTTTTTTTTTTTTTTTTTAAAATATCTCCCAAATAATTTATAAGATTTATTGGAACTGGAATTTTTACAGAATAAAGTGTTTTGGACGTCATTTGGATACACGTAAAAAATATGTCTGTACAGACTGTACAGACATATTTTTTACGTGTATCCAAATGACGTCCAAAACACTTTATTCTGTAAAAATTCCAGTTCCAATAAATCTTATAAATTATTTGGGAGATATTTTAAAAAAAAAAAAAAAAAAAAAAAAAATTTTTTTGGACCGGTCGCTAGACCGGTCGCCAAAAACCTGTCCCCCTAGACTTTTTGTATATATTATTCACCACAACTACTACTCAGATTCTCTGCAACTCTCACAGCTTTGAGTCACATCGACTTGACCCACTTTTATAATAATAATAATATTTTCTCCATTCTAGAATAATATATATATACTAGCTGGGTCCCGTGTCTCCGACACTGTATAGACAGTGAGATTTATTTTAAATTTTAAACGGTTTAGATGATTTATTGAGTGAACGATAAATAAATTCAAAATCATTTATATTTTATTAGATAAATAGAGAGATGTATTTTATTAGATAGATGTATGGACGCTGAGATTTATCCCAAACTTTGGACGACCAAGATGATTTATTGAATGAGCGGGAAATTCAAAATTATTTATATTTTATTAGATAGATATATATATTATTAAATAATATTATTATCAAAGTAAATGGACAAGTTTTATTTGATACAGACCACACAAATTTATTGCGGTTAAAGAAATTGTTTTGACAATATTCACTAATAAGGTAAACTGAAAAGGCCTTGGGGGAGGAGAGGGGGCGTACAATTGAAGATGTTAGATGGAGGGAGGGAGGGACAGGCAGACAGGATAGCGTACTAGTGCTAGTGCTAGTGCTAGTACTAGTTTTTAACAAGGCTTGGGAACGCGACTTGACTAGATTTATTAGCTAGCTAGCTAGCTAATGTCCAACCAACCCACTGTTTGCCCAATCCCCGAGGCTTATTTCTTCTTTTTCACAAACCATATATTTAGTTTTAGAATGCAATCTTATAATGCTTAAAAATTGAACGTCTAAGGATTTCTCTAAGTTGGGTCCTCCTATAGCTATTATGAGAATTGAGATTTCGTATTCATTATATATATACACTTCGCCTGCATCCATCTCACGTGTAACATTTCTAAAACCCCGCACATGGAGTAATTACATAGCATGGGGATATAGATCAACCTTTCATTTTCCAAACAAATCACCACCAACCAACAAATTAAAAAAGGCTTTCTGCCGTTCTACACAACCATTTTATCAACATCATCATCCAAGTAAAGTAGCATTAAAATCGCACCACCAGGTACACGTACTTTATTATTAAGATTATTAGTAACGTCCTAGTACACAGATTGCAGAGCAAAGCATAAAGGTAATGGCTTTCACATTGACTTTGCAAAAAGATCTTATTGTCGCTTCTCTGCCATTACTTTCTATCAGACCAACCAAAACCATCTAAGCATTAAATTCATATCAATTTTTAAAGGTCAAATTATTACTCAATAAATAACTATAAAAATATATATTTATTTTTACAATATTCCCTATATTTAAACCTAAACCCTCATAACTTTGATCTTGACCTCATTAACACATTCTCTCTCTCAAATACCCACACAAGTATCATAAATACATTCTTGTCTCATTCTGTACACATCCTTTGCTGGTGGATTGACCGAGATAAATAGGAGAATTGGTGTGGGTTCATTTTGACAAAAGAAAGAAGCTTGAAGATTATGGAGGTGCGAGGGAGGAGGTGCATAGAATTAGGTCCAGAGAGAGAGAAAAACAGAGTACAAGTGCAGCAGCAGGGAATGGGAATGGGAAGGGTGATAAAACCACCACCCACCTTCAAGAAAGTTCAAGTTGTGTATTACCTCTCCAAAAATGGCCAGCTTGAGCATCCCCATTTCATGGAAGTTACCCATTTAGCCCATCAACACCTTCGCCTCAAAGGTAATTTCAATGCTAGTCACCAACTTCATTTCCCAAGGGTTTTTTTTTATGTTATACTTATTATACATGTTAATATATATGTAGATGTCATGGACCGACTGACGGTTCTAAGAGGAAGAATCTTGCCTACACTTTATTCCTGGTCTTACAAAAGGTATACATATATATATATATATACATACATACATAATACTATATGCTCTGCTTGTTCTTCCTGTATCAGTTTCTTAACTTCAAATTCAGTTTGATTCCCAAAAAAATCTTATTTTTTTCCTGTCTTAACTGATGTTCTTGAATTGAATTCATATACTATGGTGTGGTATACTAGGAGCTACAAAAATGGATATGTATGGAATGACTTGGCAGAAAATGATGATATCATTTCCCCGTCAGAAGGAGCTGAATACGTATTGAAAGGCTCTGAACTAATTGATAATTGCACTGGTTAGTCCATTCCCCGTTCCCCACTAAATTGAATCATCCCTTTCTGTACTTCTTTCATTATTCCTTGTGTTTCACTAAAGAATCATCAATTTGTTGAAAATAATATAAAATTACATAATTTTTTAATATATATATATATATATATATATATAATCCTAATTTTGCTATCTAACAATTTCACTATTTTTATAGATAAATATCAAACAAAACAAAAATTATACTATTAGACTACTAAAGCTACGTGGCCATGTTTGTTTGCAATAATTATATTTGTAATAAAAGTAGTGTCTTGTTTGTTTTTAAATTTAAATTTAAAATTATTAGTTTAGAGATTATAAAATGACTTAATAATCTTAAAATTATAATTATTAATTTTATGAATTATAATCTTAAAATTATAATTTTTACAAACAATTATAGCGCAAGACATATTTTTACAAATATGGTCCAGAAGAAATAGAACATGTGAAACTTTTTTCTATATTATCGTGCCTTTTGAAATAAAACAAGTAACATATGCAACTATTTTTTGTACAATTTGCATACTTGCATTTTTTTGTTCTTTGATGCCCCTATTTTTTTGTAGAAAATATATTTGTAACGTTTGTAAATGAAACATTTTTTTAGTAACATTATTATTATTATTAATTTTTTTCTTAAATAATACAGAAAAAATTCAGCACCCACAATTTCAAGCAGTACTCCAAGACCCAACCAGCTTCCAACCAAAAGGCAAACTTGTACCCCCAAAACGACTCCCTGAACCAGAAGAATTTCATAATAAGAACAGATACGAACATGAAGATGACAATGGAAATCAAGAAGAAGATTTTGAAGAGAAAACTAGTTATACTACCCCAAACACGCCCTATTCTCGATGCTCCATCGGAGTTTCCACCGACGAAATTGAACTTGAATTAGAACGACAAGATCATAAAAGCACCCACAAAAACCGGAGCACTGAGTTAACCCTAGAAAACTCGCCACCATCTGCCACCTCATCAACAATCTCCGACAAGGCAACCAACGACACTTCGAAGCGGTTCGAGGATGGTTACCCGGCGGGGAACGAGTCATTACTGCTGAGTCGTAACTCGGTGTTGTATAATCTCATCGCCTGCGGTGGGTCGGTGTCGTTTAGAGGGAAGAGTAAGATTCCCTTTTTTAAGGAACAGGAGGTGGCGAGGAAGAGTAACAGTTCGCATAAGGGGTGTTGTGTAGAAGTGCTGCGGCGGCGGAGGAGGAGGATGAGATAAAGTGCATGTCGGAGAATCCGAGGTTTGGGAATTTGCAGGCGCAGGAGAAGGAATATTTCAGTGGAAGTATTGTGGAGGCAATTAGTGAAGATGAGAGAGTGAAGGGAGAGCCAGCAGGAGGGTTGAAGAAATCTTCTTCTTACAATGAAGAAAGGTTAGTTAACTTTTAATTAAATCTTTAATTATGTACTTGTAAATCATTAATATTATAATTATTAAATTGCTTAAAACATAGTAATATCTTTGAAAATTGGCATGGGTCAGGAGCTCCAAGGGCGGTCTTGTTCTTGGTCTGGGCGAAGAAGATCAGGAAGGGAAGAGGAAAGAGAAAGGTGTGAAAGGAAAATGCATTTCAATATCAAAGAAGTCTTCTTCGAGCTGCTTCTCATCTTTAATTTAATAAACAATTTAGGGAATTGTATTTGATGACAAGCTCTCTGCATGAGTTGAAGTTTGAGAAATGTGAAAGCTTTAGGTAGATTCTCATTTCCCGGGGATAGGTAGTAGGAATAGGAGGGTGATCCCCCTTGTAAAATTTCACTACTTTGTCTCGTCGTCCTGTAATCTTTACCCCTTTCTTCCATAACTATTAACAGCAGTCTCATTTAACAAAAAAAATAATAATTATTTCACAAAAATTTCTGTTTTTTTATAATAATATAAAACGATACAATGTTTTCTAAATTGACATTATAATTTTATTATTATGCAATTTGTTTCATTTTAATTGACATTTTTAAAGGACGCACGTGTATTAATTGATGTTTTATTTAATTAAGTTGGGTATAAAATTTTAATATTAAGTTTTTAAAATTCATTGAAAAGATGATTGAAAAATAATTTAGTATTTAATGCACAAGGGTATAGAAAAATTAAGCCATTAATTATTTATTGAATTCTACAGACATACATATAAAAATGAATAAATTTTTCTCTAGAGAAATGAAAAAAATAGAGGACACTTGCCAACTTGTTAGTTTTAGAAGTAAACTAGATATTAATTGACTTTTTAGAATAAAAAAATTGTTTTAATTTTTTTGTCGTTTATAATTTTTTATGAGAATAAATTATTTACTTTGCTATATCAACCATGTTTGTTTTTATTTTTTCAAAAAATTTATCTCTAGTATTAGTAGTTTTTAATTTCTGTAAAGGCTAGTGAAGAAATTTCATACAAAAGTATTATTATTAAATGAGTTTTTTAATTTATGTGCATAAAATTAAAATGACTATTACTCCCTCCTTTCCTTAATATAGGTTATTTTAGAGTTGTGCACAAGTATTAAGGAAATAATTGTATAACATTAACTATAATATTAATTGTCTATGTTGTCCTTGTATTGGAAGAAGAGATTGTTATTTATTGGACAGAAAATAGTAAGAGAGCCAAAGTTATATTTAATACATAGGGTAATAATGGAAACTGTTAGAGTGTGATTATTTGGGTCTAGCCATGGTGCAGCCCAATCTATTTAATGGTCTGGATCTGGTGATGGCCCATATGTATTTATTATGATAGTGGGATAGTCCTTATTAAAATAGGATTGTATTCCCTTATTTGGAGGGATAAGGAATCCTTTTCCTAGTTGGATGCAGGTGGAGGTTACTTCTATATATATGGCTACAAGCTAGGGTTTAGGGAGGAGAAGATGATAACACACAAGAGATACAACACAAATACACATCTTGTACTCCCAATATTCAACACAAATACACATCTTGTACTCCCAATATTATTATAGTGGATTACTCTCCCTCTCTCCGTGGTTTTTTTCCAATTGGGTTTCCACGTAAATTCTTGTGTTCATATTTGTATTTTGTGAGTTTGATATAATCAATTACTCCATCAATCGTTGGCGCTATTTTGTCCTGTTGTTTTGATAATTTCGTCAGGCGTACAAAATCAGGCGTTAACAGAAACTAAGCAATTAATACTTATTTAAAATTCTAAAATGACTTATATTAAGGAATAAAAATATTTCTCTAAAACGACTTATATTAAGAAACGTGGGGAGTATTATAGAAGGACTATTATTTAATTTTAGTTAGCTTTCTAATTCATGTGAGGCACGAGTCTTTTTAGCTTTTTTCTTAATTAAATTGTGATTAATTGAACCAATATATATTAATATTTCACAATAGCAGGTGTTGAATAAAATTCATAATCTAATATTGAATATTTCAATTAGTTTAATGTTAAAAGGTAATTCCCTCATGATGAGGGAACCTTGCTCGTCCTTTCTCTTTTTTCCTCCTCCTCTCGTGAACTCCTTTTCTCACTCGTGATTCTCCTTTTTCTTTTCTTCTCTTCTCTCAGTTTTGCCTATAAAAGGCAGTGCATGCTGCTGAATGAATATTAAGAATTTTCCTGAAGAATTTCTCTCTTTTCTCTTGTTTATTCTCTCTAAATTTATGCAGTAATTATAAGAGTATATTTATACACTTCGCTAAAGTTTTGTAACACGCTATCAGCACGAAGCTCCAACCAACTGAGACGATAAAATTAAATTCTTGCAATTTATTATTATATTACCGGTTTGACTATGTCACCAATAATATAATTTTATTCTTATAATTGCCTTTAAATTCTTGCAATTTATTATTATACTACCGGTTTGACTATACCACCAATAGTATAATGTTATTCTTACATGCAATTGGCTTGATTTTGCCGCCTATTATATTTTTTAACTGTCAAGTTATATTTTTGTTTTATTGTCCATTTTAAATTATATTATTTATAATGGTATCATCTATCCTTGTTGATCTTACAAGACTTGGTGGGAACCTTTTTGCCATTAAAATCTTTTATTTACAATAGTACCATCTATCCTTATTGATCTTACAAGACTTAGTGGGAACCTTTTTACCGCTTATTAATTTGTGGAAATAACCTGTATATGCGGAATACCACATACATGGTGAAATTCTTCTGTTATTCCATTCTTTATTATTCTGCTGGAATAACCTGTATACGTGAACTATCCCATGCATGATAAAATTCTTCTGTTATTCCATTCTTTATTATTCTGTTGGAATAATAAATTTATGCGAACTACCGCATGCCGGGTGAAGATCCATTTGTAATTTTGTGTATATATATATATATATATATATATATATATATATATATTATAATTATATATATACATTAACGATTGCATATTTTTTTTACTAAGATAATATGCTAATAACATAAATATAAGAATATTTATATTATTTATATTTGCACTTTATCACCACTTGAAGTCGTGATTTAGTTTATTTTTTATATATATATATATCATACATGCAATTATTTATTGTTCTAATAAATAATAATTGTGTTTTAACCTATAATAGATGAAAAACTTGACAAAAATAGATTTTTCTATTTTGAAAATCTCTGGAGACAACTATGTGGCTTGGGCACTTGATGCAGAATTGCACCTAAGTGCAAATGAGTTAGAAAAGACCATTGAATCAAAAAATATAGCAACTTCGGCACAAAATGTAAAAGCCATAATTTTTCTTCGTCACCATATTGATAAAGGATTAAAGACTGAGTATTTAACAGCCAAAGATCATTTGTCTTTATGGACACAATTGAAGGAAAGATTTGACCACTAAAAATTAGTTGTTCTCCCTAATGCCAAATTTGAGTGGCTTAATTTAAGGCTACATGATTACAAATCAATTACGGAATATAGTTCTAATGTTTATAGAATAACCTCTACTTTGGCTTTGTGCGGAGATCCAGTTTTTGAAACCCAAATGTTAGAGAAAACACTCTCAACTCTTCATCCCACTAACATGATTCTGTCACAACAATATAAATAGAGTAAGTTCACAAAATCCAGTGACTTGTTGTCTATCCTTCTTGTTGCAGAAAAGAATAATGAATTGTTGTTGAAAAACCATTAAGTACGGCCAACGGGTGCTACCCTATTGCCAGATATTAACAACACGTCATTCCAGCAGAATAAATGTGACAAGAGATGGTCATATAATAAGAAGTCTTGGCGACGAAAGAACAAACGAGACCATCATAACAACAAATTTTAGAACAGTGATAATTCAAGCCAACAGATGTGGCAAGTGTCTGGGTCGGGTAAAAATAAAGAAAATACAACACAGATAAAGAACAAACCAGATGTTTGTTTTAGGTGTGGGATGAATGGGCATTGGTCGCGTACCTGTCGTACGCTGAGTCATCTGGTTAATTTATTGCAGGAGTCTCAAAAGAACAAAGTAATGGAAGCAGAAACAAACTTTGTTAATCATCAATTGAATATTGTTGATGTTCCACCAATGACCAACATTGAGGAAAAGGTTGTTGATATTACTGAACCTTCTGAAACTATCTTTTGGGATATCGTTTAATTTCTTATTTTAATTAAACACTCTGCATGTATAATATTATTAGTTTTCATTCTATATGTGGTATGTGTTTCTCAAGCATAAAATTATATTTGAAATATAACTTTTCTTATTTATGTTTTTATATGTGTCAAACCATTTTTAATGGACATGGAGGATATATGTTTAGCAGACAGTGCAACTACTCATACAATTCTTTGAAATGAGAAATATTTTTCACAACTGATTAAAGCTAAGGAAAATGTGGGAACTATCTCTGATACATCAAATTTAATCGAGGGATTTGGAAAAGCTAGTTTCTTGGTACCAAATGAGACACAAGTTTTTATCAAAGATGCTCTATATTCTAGTAAATCAAGAAGAAATTTGTTTAGTTTTAAAGATATTCAACTGTGGTTTTCATATTAAAACAACTAATGAAAATGATAATGAATATTTTCTCATCACTTCTATTTTTTTTTGGAAAAAAAGAGTATCCTAGAAAAACTTCATTCAAATTCTTCTGGATTATATACTATGAAAATTAGAGCAATTGAGTCTCATAATGTTATGATTCCAAAAATCATAGATCCCAAATCCTTTATGCTTTGGCATGAAAGACTCGGTCATCCAGGTACTTCTATGATGCGTCGTATTATTGAAAATTCTACTGGTCATCCTCACAAAGATAAGAAGGTTTTTCCTAGTAGTAAATTTTCTTGTGCTGCATGTTCTCGAGAAAAATTAATTGTTCGACCATCACCAGCTAAATTTATAAAGAAGCCCCAAAATTCCTAGAGAGAATTCAAGGAGACATTTGTGGACCTATTCAACCATTGTTCCCATTTCGATATTTCATGGTTTTAATAGATGCTTCAACTAGATGGTCTCATGTTTGTCTTTTCTATTCTCGAAATTTTACCTTCTCAAAACTTCTTGCTCAAATAATCAAGTTACGGGCTCAATTCCCGGATCATCCAATCAAGTCAATTCGACTTGATAACGTAGCTGAATTTTCATCAATGACTTTTAATAATTTTTGTATGACTATTGAAATTTCTATTGAGCATTCTGTTCCTCATATTCATACACAAATGGTTTCACTGAATCTTTAATAAAAAAGACTTCAACTAATTGCACGACCATTAATGTCAAGAGATAACTTACCTACCTCAGTTTGGAGTCATGCAATTCTTCATGTTGCAGCCATCATTCGTGAAAGACCAACGACTCTTCATAAATTCTCTCTTCTACAGTTAGTTCTTGGACAGATACCCAACATATCACACTTTCGAGTTTTTGAAATTGCAGTATATGTTCAAATTGCACCTCCACAAAGAACTAAAATGGGAGCCCAACGAAGAATAGGTATTTATGTTTGTTTTGATTCTCCTTCTATTATCAGATATCTTGAACCTTTAACTAAAGATGTTTTTACTGCACATTATGTAGATTGTCATTTTGATGAATCTGTATTTCCAACATTAGGAGGAGGGAAAGTTTTAAATAAAAAACCCTCTGAAATATCATGGAATGCATCAAATTTAAATTCACTTGATCCTCGTATAATACAATGTGAAATTGAAGTTCAAAGAATTATCCATTTACAAAATATTGCAAATCAAATGCCAGATGCATTTAATGATGTTAGAAAAGTGATAAAGTCACATACACCTGCAGTGAATACTCTAGCAAAGATATAAATACCTATTGAAAAATTAATTCCTGGAGAACTGACGAATAAGGTAATAGAAGAATTTAAAGCACACCAGAAGCGTGGAAGACTGGTTGGTGCAAAAGACACTGTACCACGAAAATCAAAAAAAAATAAGGGAATCCCAGAAGGAATACTCGCTCCAGAAGTAGCACTTATTCCAAGAGTGGGAATAGCCCCAGAAGAGGTTTGAAATCTCAGTGAAGGGATAAGAGATGAACACCAAGAGATCTCAATAAATTATGTACATGATGAAAAAATATGGGATCGAAGCAAAGTCATGATTGATGACATATTTGCTTTCTCTATAACATCAGATATTACTTTGATTCCTGACACAGGTCCTGAACCACAAAACGTGGAAGAATGTCGGAAAAGAAAATATTGGCTAAAATGGAAAGATGCTATTCAAACTGAGCTACAATCTCTATTGAAAAGAGAAGTATTTGGATCAGTAGTCCAAACACCGTTGGGTGTAATCCCGATTGGAAACAATTGGGTATTTGTACGAAAGCGAAATGAGAAAAATGAAATTGTGAGATACAAAGCCCGACTTGTAGCTCAAGGGTTTTCACAAAAACCAGGTATTGATTATCAGGATGCATACTCTCCAGTAATGGATGGAGTCACTTTTCACTTTCTGATAGGTATGGCAACCATGGAAGGTTTGGAAACACGTCTGATGGATGTTGTAACAGCATACCTATATGGCTCACTTGACAATGAGATTTATATGAGAATCCCTGAAGTATTGAAAATGGCTGAATCACAAAGACCACGTCACATATATTCAATCAAGATACAATGTTCATTGTATAGGTTGAAATAGTCTGGTCGTATATGGTATAATCGACTTAGTGATTATTTAAGAAAATATGGATATATAAATGATCAAGTATGCCCATGTGTTTTTATTAAGAAATCATAAAGTGGATTTTCCATCATTGTTGTATATGTGGATGATTTGAATCTTGTAGGTACTCCTGAAGAACTCACAAGAACTGCTACTTATTTAAAAGATGAATTTGAAATGAAAGATTTTGGAAAGACAAAATTCTGTTTGGGAATACAAGTGGAGCATTTAGCATCTGGAATTTTTGTTCATCAATCCACATATGCTGAAAAAATTCTTAATCACATACATATGGATAAAGCTCATCCTTTGACTACCCCGATGGTTGTTCGATCTTTAGAAGTTGATAAAGATCCATTTCGGCCTCTAGAAAGTGGGGAAGAAGTTCTTGTACCTGAAGTTCCATACCTAAGTGCAATAAGTTCTCTTATGTATCTTGCAAACTGTACACGACCTGATATTACTTTTGCTGTCAACTTGTTAGCAAGATACAGTTCTTCTCCTACTAAGAGACATTGGGATGGGATCAAACACATTTTGAGATACATCCGTAGAAGTATAGATTTTGGGTTATTTTATCCAAGAGATTCAACGTCGCGATTGGTTGGATATGCCGATGCAGGATATTTATCAGATCCACACAATGGAAGATCATAAACAGGTTATGTATTTACATATTGTGACACGGCTATATCCTGGAAATCCACAAATCAAACTATGACAACTACATCTTCAAATCACTTAGAGATTCTCGTTATAAATGAGGCAAGTAGATAGTGTGTTTGATTGAGATCAATTATTCAGCATATTCAAAAGTCATGTGGATTACCATCAATCAAATACATTCCTACAATTCTGTATGAAGATAACGCTGCATGCATTGCTCAACTTAGAGGATGGTACATCAAGGGAGATAGAACAAAACACATTTCACCTAAATTCTTCTTCAAACATGAGCTACAAAAGAAGGGTGATATAGATGTGCATCAAATTCGATCATGTGATAATCTAGCCGACTTATTCACAAAGTCGCTACCAAATGCAACGTTTGAAAAACTTTGGAAAAGGATCGGAATGTGTCGACCGAAAGACTTATGACAACATTTCATCAAGGAGTAATGAATTACTTTTGAGGGGAAGACTGTACTCTTTTTTCTTAGTCACGTTTTTTATCCCAATGGGTTTTTCCTGACAAGGTTTTAACGAGGCAGTCAATTAAGATATTTATGTAAAAGATATGTACTCTTTTCCCCTTCGTTAAGTTTTTTCCACTAGGTTTTCTTAACAAGATTTTTAATGAGACATAATCTTCTATCATAGGGAATAAGGGGAACTGTTAAAAGGTGATTCCCTCATGATGAGGGAACCCTGCTCACCCTCTCTCCTTTTTCCTCCTCTCGTGAACTCCTTTCCTCACTCGTGACTCTTCCTTTTCCTTTCTTCTCTTCTCCCAGTTTTTCCTATAAAAGGCAGTGCATGCTGCTGAATGAATACTAAGAATTCCCCTGAAGAATTTCTTTCTCTTTTCTCTTGTTTATTCTCTCTAAATTTATGCAGCAATTATAAAAGTATATTATACACTTCGCTAAAGTTTTATAACATTTAAATATTAGTTAATAATCTTAAAACTATATTAGGAGAATGGAAGGGGGCAATATGTTGGATTTGTGGGGGCAGTTGGTGATCATAAGATAATTATTATGACAGTGTGAAACTTATGACAATCGGTGATCATAAGATAATTATTATGACAGTGTGAAACTTATGACAATCGGTGATCATACGTTAATTAGGATTCTGTGAGTCGTAATTCTCCTAAATAGTTTAGGAATATATAATTTTTGGGGTGAAGGAAACCAAGAGGAAGTGACAATTTTGCGAGGGAATGACTCTTCGATATTAAATTGAACAGTAACACGTGCGAACGAAAATGACTCGATATATTTTAACGTTTTTAATATAATTGGACTTATGACAAACCCAATTTAATTTATTCTTGTTAATTCGGTAAAAATAACTCGTACCAATGAAATTGATTCCTAATTAATTACGAGTCGATTCAAATTGGGATCGTCTTACTGCTTAATATATATATATATATATATATATATATATATATGAGATTCCATCCACAGCAACCGGTTGTTGGGAAACAACCCATTTTGTCTAGCCGTTACAACCTGTACCGGCCTTTATCAATTTTTTTTATAAGCCGCTACAACCTGTAGCGGCTAGGCCAAAAATGGGTTGCTCCCAACAACCGGTTTCTGTGGATGGAATCCCTATATGTATATATGGAACAATTCATAGCATGTATTTGTTATGGATACTTATAGGGCATATATCATCTATACATTTAAAAATAAAAAAGAACGATCAAGATTAAAACTGAAAATCGACGTCCGCTACTATCAGTAGCGAACGGAAATAAATAATATTTAATGTCCACTACTAATAATAACAGACACTTATCAGAATGAGTTTGGTTTTACCAATAAATATTTAAAATTTATAAACCAAGGTTTAGGATTTATTAAGCAAAGTTTACATTTTACAATTATATATTCGCAACTTGTACTTTTTAAGCTTTAATAAACTCGAAAACCTGATTAATAAATTCTAAATTAATCCTAGTTAATAAATCCTAATCCCTAATTAATAAACTCTAAATATTGATTAATAAATCCTAAACTCTTGTTCATAAGTCAAACTTTTATTCTGATTAGTGAATGCCAATTGTTTTTTTACCGTCTGCTACTATTAATAGTAGTGGATATCAATTTTAAGTTTCTAATCATGCTCTTTTTTTTTCAACTGTATAAGATGGTGTATAACCTATATGTATATATATAAGTATAGATTGGGCCAGCTTTCTGAAACTTATGACTACAACTAAAATCCATGAATTAGGCGGGCCTTAGTATCAGGTAAGGCGGGCTGGGTTGGCACCAAGCATATCTTAGTAGAGTAACATTTTACCCAATATTTTATTCTCTTTTGTTGTTTTAGGTTTATCTCAAAATCATCTTTTCTAAAGTTAATAAAAACATCTTGGTTCATCTTTTAAAATTATTATGACATATTTTTAAATTAAAAATTATGAAATTAGTAATACTTTTATGTAATTTAAAATTGTATTAAAATTTATGTTAATTTTAATTTTTTTTAAAATAATAAAAAAAATCAATATTAATCCAATATATTGGAACAGGAATCAGGATCCTCTATGAGGATTTCTCTGTGAGGATCTTGTGAGAGTTTTGTTGCGGAGTAGATAACACAATAAAAAAGGAGATCCAACAGCACACAAATTTTATCAAGAAATTTTAAAAAAATTATATGTAAAAATAAACGCGTTTGATGGCTTCTAATTTTTTGTCAACTTGTAAAAAAAAATTCTTATCACAACGTTGTGAGCTATTGGATCTTCTTTTTAATGAGTTGTCAATCCCACAACAAAACGCTCACAAGATCCTCACAGACCTCATAGAGGATCCTGATTCTCGGAACAGAGGGATAGATATACGCTAGAGATGCACAAAAGGCCTGAGGCCTGCGGCCTGGCCTTGGTCTGGCCTGGGCCCGGCCTGGTCAAAGTCCGGTCCGGTCAAGGCCTGGCCTGGCCTGGAAGACTTGAAAAGGCCGTTTTTTATAGATAAAAATTTGGCCTGACCTGACATGCAAAAAGGTCTGACCTTGGGCCTGAACTGGCTTGGCCTTGGGCCTGAATCGAGACCTTACATGATTTTTATCCAATTATTTGTAATTTTTAAACTTTAAATTTATAATTATTCATCAATAAAGTATAAAATTTTACTTATTCATTGTTGTAATTTATATATTATAGTACATTAGTTTTAATTAATACATCAATAAAATTTAAAATTTTAATTATTCATTCTTGATTTCTTGTTGATACGTACATTTAATTAATATACATCTTCAATGAATATAACTGGTTAGTATATTTAATATTAATGATAAGTTAGTTACATAGTTGATTAAATATTAATATGATGTGCATAGTATAATTAGACATATATTTAAGAAATCAATTTGTTTTATATTCCAGTTACATCTAAATTATTTTTTTTTTGTAATTTAGGATGAATATATTTATTTTTGTTCTAATCATTCAACTTATATTGGTGTGTAGTAGAATGTTAAAATAAAATAAATCTCAAAAATCTTGCATCATTTTTACAAAATTTATTAATTTATATTTTATTATTTATATTTTTAATATTTAATATGTAACATTAAAAAAGGGACCAACAAACCAAGACATTGGGCCTGACCTGGCCTTGGGTCTGGCCTGGCCTGCAGGCCTAGCCAGGCCACAACCCAGCGACCAAGGCCTGGTCTGACCTGACCTGGAGACTAAAAGTCAACAATCTGATCTGGCCTGGTCAAAGCCTAAGGCCTGACAGGTCTAAACCAAACCAGACCAGATCGACCTTTTGTGCATCCCTAATATACGCTCGTATACCTTCGGATTATTCTTTATCTTTTTTCCTTGACCAAAATGAGACGATAGAGATACGCTCATATACCATCTGATTAGTCCTTCGGTATTGATTTTTGTCTTTGTCGATTTTTTAAATATATAAAATGTAAGATATTATAAAGGAGAATCGTCACCTATTACTTGATTTATCTTTAGTTGCTTCACTAGACCAAAACTCAGAGCAATAGGAGACATTTTTAATAAAACTTTGGAATTTTAATTTTTTTTTAAAATAATTGATCACATTATTGTGGTATTTTCATTGATATATTGGAATCTTTATTAATAAAAATAATATGACGGATATTATATAAAATTTAAGGAAATTGGAGAGAAGTATATAGAGAGTTGGAGGACAAAATTTTACTATTATTTTGGGCAGTTCTAAGTTAAATGTCCACTTATCTTAAATATTTTATTTTATATAATTTTTTTCCTAAAATATCTTTAGTTTTAATTGTTCCATATTTCTAATTCTCTATAAATATTTATGATACATTATTTGTCATGTACATAAAATTATACAACTAGATGAGAAGTTAAATGATATTTTGAAGGAATTAAAATACTTAGAGTTGGAAGTAGTATTAAATAATATTATTTATTTATTTTTAAATATAAATAATTTTATTATATATATATATATATTTTTTTAATATACTCAAAAAATCAACTTGAACTTTTATCAACCATTGACGGATGGATATAGACTATGCTTACTTTAATTATATATTTATCATTAGAATCAAATTTTTTCGTCCTCAGCATGCATGTTGCTTGATCCGGCTAACTTTTTATACTAATAATGTTCATGATTTCTGGATCCATTAAGTCAGCAACTGCACATGCAGCTATTATGACAACAATATTCTTTCCGTCTTTTAATATAAATCGTTTTAAAAAAACATTTATATTATTTAATAAAAATCATTTAAAAATTTCAAGTAAATATTAATTTCTTAGACTATGCTTATTTACAAGGATTATACTACTTAGAATATGACAATTAATTCTAAGTATCTTATTTATTTTTCAAATTTAAATTTGAAACTATTAATCTAAGATCATAAAATGACTTAATTGTCTAGAGATTATAATTATAATTATGTAATTACTCCCTCCATCTCATTATATCTGACGTTTTAGAGAGTTTTTTTCTTTTCAAAATATTTGACGTTTTACAAAATCAAGAATATTTTGCCTACTTGTTTCTTTTTCTACCCTTCCTTCTCCACCACCATTAATGACTATTTCTCTGTTTTCAAAAAATAATTTAAATTCTATTCTTTAATTAGGAGAAAAAATTAGGAGAGAGTGTGTGAAATCAAGTTTGGTGTTAATGGAGAATTAAATGAGATTAAAGTATTAATTAAGGGTAAAATAGTAAAACTACATCTATTCTTAATTTATGTGAAAATCTCTAGAACGTTAGATATAATGAGATGGAGGGAGTATAATCTTAAGATTAATAGTCTTGGAATTATAATCACATGAATTATAATATCGATATTATAATTCTTGCAAACAAACATAACCTTAATTTCCAATAGGGTTTTCTTAACATGTGCTCAAGGGCACATGCTAAGCACATAATTTAAGGGATGAGCACTGAATTAAAGGATGAGGTTCATTGAAATATAATTTTTAAATGCATATGGTTCCACTGAAATTTTATTTTATGCATTTCAAAATTACTCCATTCGTTCTTTAATATAAGTCGTTTTAGAAAATTATTTTTGTTCTTTAATATAAGCCGTTTGAAAATTTCAAGTAAACATTAATTGATTAGTTTTCAATATTATCTCAAATAATAAATATAACTTTGGTTCTCTCACTATCTTTTGCCCAATAAATAACACTATTTTTCTAATACAAAGAAAATATAGACAATTGATATTACATTTAATGCTATACAATTATTTTTTTAATACTTGTGCATAACTATAAAATGACTTATATTAAACAACGGAGGAGTACTATATTTCAATGGATCCCATCCTTTGTATTCATTGGTCATCAATTGAATTCCGTGCTTAGCATGTGCCCTAAGTACACAAGTTAAGAAAACTCTTTCTAATATTATGTCAAATATTAAATATAACTTTGATTTTTTCACTATTTTTTATTTAATACATTCTCTTTCTAATATAAAAATAATATAAACAATTAATATTATATTTAATGATATATAATAAATTTTTTTAATAGTTATGCACAATTCTTATTATGTTAAAGGAAGGAGGGAGTAGTAGTTTGTAAATTTTAAGACGATTTAGTTTGGAAGTCAGCTGTGAGGGTATTAATGTGCACAGATCTGCACGTAACATTACAGAAAAAATAACGGCGTTGAACGCGCTTTAGCTGCATGTGACGTGACCCTTCCCCCTCTCCTCTAGTCCTCTGTCCTGTCAAGCCAGCTCGCCCGCCCATTACATATCCTATCCTAGGCTCCTAAGTCCTAGCCACTAAATAAATTAATACATCCCCATCTCCTCTCATCTCCTCTCCTCTTATAGTCACCAAAACCAAATCAGCTTGAAGGAAAAAACAAGAAACTGAAATGGCTAAATTGGTACTCTTGCTTGCTCTCTGTATCCTCCCTGCAATCGTCACCGCCCATTATGTTGGGAACCCATTCATAGTTAAGGGCCGCGTTTACTGTGACACTTGCCGTTGCGGGTTTGAGACCACTGCCACCAAATACATCGCCGGTAATGTACTTTATTTACTCTACTTAATAATTAAATGCCCTCCACATCGCTGCACTTAATTTCCTATTTCTACCTTAATTAATTTGATGATATGGATAATGTCTTTGTAATCGCAATATTTGTTGTGCTGAATTTGATTGAATGCTACTAAATTAAAACACAAGTGTTTGATATTTTGTTTTTCCGGTGGCAGGTGCAAGGGTGAGAATCGAGTGCAAAGACATGGATAGTTTAAATATTAAATACAGCATTGAGGGTATAACTGACTCCACCGGAACATACAAGATTCAGGTGTCCGACGATCAGGAGGAGCAAATCTGCGACGCAGTTCTAGTGAGTAGCCCGGATCCAGAGTGCGCTGTGCCAAACAGGGGACGTGACCGTGCCCGTGTCATCCTCACCCGATCGAATGGAATGGTCTCGGATCTTCGATTTGCTAATAACATGGGATTCCTCAAGGCTCAGCCCTTGTCTGGCTGCACCCAGCTCCTCAAACTCTACTTGGAAACTGATGAATGATGTTCTTAATTGCTTTTGCTTTACAATAATTGTTTGTTTTTCTTACTCTAATGTTGGGATTTAGGTTATCTACTTGTGATAATTGGCCCATTAGTTGTGGGTTTTTGTACAACTCCCAATCTTTTTTTATAATTTCATTATTATTATTATTAGAGTTACTTTACTTCTTGTACTTGTTAGGAGACTGGTTTTTGGTCTTTCTATGGACCCAAGCTTGGTACAATTTTTCTTCTTCATTTCTATTGAATTTAGAGAATTGATACTTCCTCTTGAATAAATTAAGCCTCCACTTATGTAAGAAAAAATTATGTTACAGTTGATAGTTTAGCAAATGAAGAGAGTATTGTTTGAATAAAGTCAAGTTGCACGTTAACATGAAAATTCACAATAAAAGATTTGAACTAGTAATTGAGGGTCACAAAACTATTGAACTATTAGGTCTCGGTATCTCTGCCTTAACTTTATCGGTCAAATATTCCTGTACGCAGAGAGATCACGTCTTTGTAGTTTGTACAAATATTAAAAAATTACACATAAAAATAATGTTTTATGTGAATATAATATATGGAAGGGAATGAACAAGAGCGGAGGAGCGGAGGAGTAGTTTGTTTTTGAAGAACCATACAAATTTAGTCCCTCTAAAAAACCAATAAAACTAGTATAATATATGATATTATGAAATCTCAATGAACAAGATTAATAGGTGTGTGTATATCATAATCAAAGTATGTTTTAGTTAAGACTTATTAACAGTCCAATTATTTTATTTATTGAACCATAATCACAGTTTTCGCGCCATCTTTTCTCCAAATTTTAATACTACTCCCTCCGTTCCTAAATATTTGACGTTTTAGAGTTTTTTATTTGTCGTTAATTATTTGACGTTTGTTTAAATCTAGGAGAATTAATGACAATTTTTCCAAAATTACCCCTCATTAAACTCTTCTCTCTCCTTATACCAACAAAAGATTTAAGGGTATTATAGACAATTGAGTACTATATTTAACGATGTCCAATTATTTTCGTAATTCTTATTTCCACCTCTAAAACGTCAAATAATTAAGGAATGGAGTAATTATTTAGTGCACAAGAAGCTCTTTGCACGCCCACGCCCACATCTTCACGGGTAATTATCTGAGTGTACGTATTCATCCTGTCTTTTTCCGAATCATCGAAAAATTGATGGCCTTCCTGCATAACTTACATTGCTTTAAAATATATTTAAAACAAGTCAAGTTATACATTATCAAAGTTTTCAGTATTATGACGTATGTGCATACATGTGATATGTTTCATTTAATGTTGTTGTCGTTGTTGAGAACGTGAATGTTGTCGTTGTTGGGATACTTATATTGTTGTCGTTGGGAATGTGCCAACTGAAAACAAAAAAAGATACAAATTTGCGATTTAAAAACTTGAAAAAAGAAAAAATAAAAATTAAAAGTTTTTTTTACTGAATGTGTTAATTCCAAATAAAAAATCCAATTATTTGAGGATCGAACACGTGTCAGGTTGTAGTTTTGATGAAATTTATTTTCGACGAAATTCGGTCGGAATTAATTATTCTTGACAGATTTTTTGACGGAATTTCGGTTACAAATAAATTACGTCTGAAATAGTTAGTTTTGATAGATTTTGGCCGAATTTCTGATGGACTTTTTCAACGAATATTTTGGACTAATGAAAAAATTCGTGAAAAATAACCTTTTTCTTATAGTAACAAACTGAAGTCTTTTTGATGTTTAATTAGGAACATATTTGAAATAACTCGGGTCAAATTTCGAGTTCAGAACGAATTTGGGATCAAATCTCAAGTCCAAATCGAATCATCCAAATTAGGCCTTAAACCACTGGCCGGATAGTATCTTCTTGGGTCATCTTATCCCACCACATGCTCACCAAAAAAATATGAATTGAAGATACTATTGGTAGTAACTTATTTTCCACTTAAATTTCCGACGTCCCAGTCAAAACCGATCACACACAGGGTCCACAAATCTTTGCATTTCTAACCATTGTGGGATAATACCGGTCGGCTTTGTGTTCCCACCTCCAGGCTTCCATATCTCCATTGTGGGATAATATCACTAGCCTTCGTATCCCCAGCTCCGACAACCCGATCGGATGTGTGACGCCCCCAAAATAGGTATACATCACCTATTCCGAGTCGCCAAATACATGGTGCAGAATACAAATACAAACTTAATTATACAAACGTCGTGTAATATACGACAAAACATAGCTGAGAGTTTAAACAGGAATATTGCCTTCTAAACAATATCCACTCTCAAATAGAGTCCTCATTACATTTATTGTCACACTATTTTATAGAATAGTGAGGACTACTAATACACCATCTCGGACCATCACTCCGTTCTCCGACTAGTCCCGACTACGTTCTCATTTCCTGAAGAGACCAATGAAAGCAAAAAGGTGAGCTTAACTAGCCCAGTAAGAAATATTATGACTAAGATAATGCAGAATAAATTATCATTAGTCTTTAATAATGTTAAACTGATAAAATACAATAGACATCAAGTTTAACTGCAGCGGAATAAGCAATTCATTAGAAGAGTCAAGTAGAGCATGATATCTACTATCTTCTATGATTTAAAATATTTTTATCAATTTTTATCGCTGAGACTCAGCTTAAAAAATAAACCACATCATCGAGTCATCCCTGCACTACGACCCAAGGATATTCATTAAATCATTAATGGTCATGACTATACCGAATAATCCCCGATAATAATCATACCAAAAATTGTTCATCAATGCACTAAAGGCCACTGAGGATTTTTACCACATCATTTATAACATTACAGGTCATGATTATACCGAATAATCCCTAGTCATAATCATACCAAGTCCATCTATGCACGTAAGCCAAAGATGATTTTCATCACAATATAAGCATGAGGATGATGACAATGACATAATAATTCAATAAAACAAGTTCAAGAATAAATTTTAAAGATTTATAAGTTAATTTTTCCTGAACTCAATAATGTCCAAATTGTCAACATGATACTGCTTTGTGGAGTAAAATTTAAAAATGCTCAGAAGAATATTTCTATGAAAAGATACTGGATGAAGAGCAAATATCCAGGATATTCTACTAATTTCATGGAGTATAGAAGTCAAAACTTTAATCAACTGAGTATAATAGAATATATGAAACTACAAATGAATTTTTGCCCGCCATGCGGTAATTCACGTAGACAGATCATTTCCATAATTTAATAAGGAATGAATACGAAGGATCATTCACCATGCATGCGGTAATCCACAAAGACAGGATATTTCAACAGAATAATAAATAATGGAATAACAATAGAATTCACCAGGCATGCGATAGACCGCACAGACAGGTTATTCTAACAGAATAATAAAGAATGGAATAACAGAAGAATTTCACCATGTATGCTGTACTTCGCATAGACATGTTATTCCAACATAATAATAAAGAATGAAATAACAGCTCTTACGAGTATTGAAAGAAAATAATTCTCTTCATGAATACGAAAGAATAATTCCCCTTATCTTAGAAAAAAGAGTATTCCGACTGGTAGTGCGAGAATATTCTTAAAGAAAACTTATACTATTTTCTACGCTCAAAGCTTTCTTAAACTGTAAAGAAATACACTCAAAATTATAGAAGAAGAATTCTCTGAACTTCTGGTGTGATTTTCAATTCTAACTAAGAATCCTATTTATAGGAGAATAGAAATGATACTATGCAATAAAATATAATATATTCTATTTATATATATATATATTATTTAAAATTTAATAAAACAAATAACTTTATAAAAGTATTCTGTTTTATATAAAAAGATTTTACTATATAATATATTATATTTATAATCTAATAAAACAAATAACTTTATAAAAGTATTCTATTTTATATAAAAAGATTTTACTATGCAAATACTATGCAGACACTATGCAAACACTATGCATAATAAAATATATTATATTCTATTTATAATCAAATAAAACAAAATTTTATAAAAAGTATTCTATTTTATATAAAAAGTTTTCTGTTTTATTACATTTATAATAATAATAAAACAAAATTCATCATCATTATTATAATTCACACTATTAATCGACCAGGTCGTTCTCATAAAAGAGGGGGCTTTTTAATAAGGATTTCTTCCTATTGACGTACAATTAGGTGACCAAACCTCTCCTTGACAGAACTTCTAGACATCGTTAATATTGCAAATAATAATATTAATAACTTTGTTATCTCAATTATTGATTTAATAATACATAAAATATCGATAATAATTAAATCAAATAACGTGAGATACTATGCAACAATTACTGTAGCAATAATTGAACAAAACTTAGTGACTTCTCACGTAAGCATCAATAATCAATACCGTGTGCTACTATGCAACCACGCATATTACTGTACCTTTAAAATCGGGTGTTTCAACAGTTAACGGTAAAACTTCCACCGTTATTTTCATAAAAAATATTTTTGTCATTTTCTCAATCCGACAATAATTCCATTGTGGGTTCCACCAATGATTGTGTCGTCGTACGAATATTCCCTGTTAAAACGAATATTCCCCGACCAATCGAATATTATACACCAACTTGCATACTTTTCAAAATTTATAAATATTACCCACAACTATAACATTATCTCAAATCCACACCATAATTTTGAAAAAAATTATTTCAAGAAAATTAAATCTTTATTCGTAAAATTTGGGATTTTGAAGGATGACTCGACCCGAGTTTTTGAGAGTAGACTCTGATACCATATGAAATAACCGGCGTCAAATCCCGAGTCCGAAACTGATGACGGGCGAGATAGCGATTATCTTGCAGGCGAGTAAACAAATAAATTCACAAATAAAGGAACAAGAAGTTTATCGGAAAACACAGAGAAATCTCTCTCTAACGTGTATAATATATTTATAAAATCAAAAGTCTCCCCCATTCAACCCACAAGCCGGGTATTTATATAGCTAACAAAAATTTCTCTCCAAGTCAGTCCAGAATCTTCCTAGAGATAGGGAAATAAGAAATAGAAATATAATCCTCCTAGGGATGTGAAAAAGATTCTAACAAACTTCCTAAAGATACGGAAAGATATCCTAACAAAAATAACAACTTATTATAAAAGATTTACTGCCTAATAAAATACTATTACTATAAAGAACTAAATAATAATAATAATAATAATAAGGTCCATCAACTTCTGAATTTATGACGCCTCTTCGGAAAAAGGTCGTCACACCTGAAGTCATGACGATATCCGAAGCCGAACCTCGACCCCGAAGATATAGACCGAACGTTCTGACCCCGAAGTCAATCGATACTTTGGCACCGATCCCTTAACTTTTGGTCCTTTAGCATCGTCATCGTCCTTCCCGACCTTCCAGGATCTTCAGCCCGAAACCATCCTGTATCAGTCTCTCCGTGTTGGAGTGGAAACTGTACAAGAAGATATTTCAAAAACTGAAATATTGTCCTTTTGATTCGATCCTGGGATAAGATATATTTGCTGTTGAATGTCCCTCATCGCCGATAGTCCTGATGGAAGCTCTTCGGGTAATTCATGTACATCGGCTGATACTTCAATGCTTTCAGCTGTCGAACCGCTCCCATAAGAAAGTAGGACATATACCACACCTTCACGATCGACCTCTATTAGGAATCTAGTCATTGATAATAGGTTCGGACTCCCAACTGCTCGAGCCGAACTATCCCCTTCTCGCCGAGGTGCTAGTACAACCTTATTTCCTTTAAAATGAAGGGAATACGTGTTTTTTGACCATCATGAATGACTCTTCGGTCATATTGCCAAGGTCGGCCCAACAACACATGACAGGCGTCCATTGCCACCACATCACACAAAGCTTTATCAAAATATTTAATGCCGATAGAAAAAGATACTAAGCACTTTTTATCCACTCTTACTTCATTACCTTTTTTTAACCACGACAACTTATATGGTTTAGGATGCCGATCCGTTTTCAACTGCAATGTCTTGACAGCCTCTTCGGACACTATGTTCTCACAACTGCCACCGTCAATGATTAACTTGCAGACTTTATTTGCTATGGTGCAAGTTGTTCGAAAGATATTGGTTCTCAACCAATCCTCTTTGGAATCACCTTTATGATTTGGTAGAATCTTGCGAACGATCAGGGTCTCCTGGCTATCTTCATACGATCCATTCTCCTCTTCGTCACCGTCATCATCATAATCATATCCGGGTTCTCCATAACGCTCTCCTTCATCTTTATATTCGTCATAGAATTCTTCTTCATCTGTATATTCGTTATATATAGGTTCTCCATATTCATCTACTTCTTCCTCAACCAACTGTTCATCATCAAACTCAGAATTAAAATTATAAAATTCTTCATCACGATCAAGGTGCGAGAAATATTCCGGGACTTCCTCGGTCGGATACTGTCCATAAGAATAATACTCTTCTTCGTCATAATCAAGGTGTGGGAAATACTCCGGGACTTCCTCGGTCGGATACTATCCACGAAAATAAAATCCTTCCTTGTCATAACTCGATTTAGAATCATAAGATTCTTCATCGTGCTCAAGGTGTGGGACTTCCTCAACCGAAAACTGTCCACGATAGTGATCAAGGTGCGGGACTTCCTCCTTCAGAACCTGTCCACGTCGACCCCGAGTCAGCGCTTTAAGACGCCTGGTTAACTTTGTAACCTGTCTCTGTAAATCCTCAATCATCGCGTCTTGAATATTATGATCCTGGTCCGGGTCTTCCTCAGCCGAAGTCTGCCCTCCATGACCACAATCACGACTATCAGCCATTAAAATCGATGAGTCTATAATTCCCAGAAGATGTTTGAGCTTTGATACCAACTGATGCCGGGCAGGATATCGATTATCCTGCGGGTGGGTAAACAAATGAATTCACAAATAAAGGAACAAGAAGTTTACCGAAAAACACAGAGAAATCTCTCTCTAACGTGTATAATATATTTATAAAATCAAAAGTCTCCCCCATTCAACCCACAAGCCGATTATTTATATAGCTAACAAAACTTTCTCTCCAAGTCAGTCTAGAATCTTCCTAGAGATAGGGAAATAAGAAATAAAAATATAATCCTCCTAGGGATGTGAAAAAGATTCTAACAAACTTCCTAGAGATGCGGAAAGATATCCTAAAAAAAATAATAACTTATTATAAAAGATTTACTTCCTAATAAAATACTATTACTATAAAGAACTAAATAATAATAATAATAATAATAATAATAATAATAATAAGGTCCATCGACTCTGAAGTTATGACGCCTCTTCGGAAGAAGTTCGTCACACCTGAAGTCATGACGATATCCGAAGCCGAACCCTGACCCCGAAGATATATACCTAATGTTCTAACCCCGAAGTCAACCGATACCTTAGCGCCGATCCCTTAACATTTGGTCGTTTAGCATTGTCATCGAACTTCCCGACCTTCCAAGATCTTCGGCCCGAAATAATCTTGGGTCAAATCCCAATTCTAAATCGAATTCATCCAAATAAGGCCTTAAAATACTTACCCAATAGTATATTCTTGGGTCATCTTAGCCCAATACCGGCTCATCCAAAAGGTCATGACTTGAAGGTATTATTGGTAATAACTTATTTCCTTATATGCAGTCAATTTTTTCTCCTATCTTTCGATATAGGACTGAGATATTACAATATTTTTATTATGTTCTTATTTTGGGGAAATATATTTTAACAATCGTCTTAGAGGCTATTTTGATAAATCTAATGATAAAATCTTAATATATAAGAAATTTTGAATTAACTAAATGGAATAAAAGATGTGAATACACAATAAAATGATGTGTTCGATAATTATCTGTTTAAAATATTTGAATACATGAATTATTCTATTTTAACCTTTTGGGTTATTATGAACAAATTTGTTATATAGTTATAAATTAAAAATGTTACCTTATATCTAAAAAAAATTAAATATAAACTTTTGAATAATCTTTAATGAAGTATACTATTAAAAATATAATTTAACAATAAAACACTAAAAAATATTAATAATATTTTGTAATACATAAAATCAAAATAAAAAACTACAATAACATTTATTAAATTGGTATCCACTTTGATAAATAAAAATCAAAAATAATTTGTGCATAGGAAAATTTGTTTACAATAGTAAACAAGATATATATTGAATGTAAATTTTAATTGTCTATGAGAGAATATAAGTAGAAATATCATTCAACACAACTTCTTACTCGTTCAGATACATTCAAATTTTAAAAATTATTAAAATAACGGTCTGAATGACTTATTCGATTATATTCAGACTTATGCATACTTGTTCAAAAAGTAAACAAATAGTCCCTTAATTGAGTTTGACTACTACTTAATAAAATAATGGAATTTTGTGTAAATTTTATAGCTAATTTTATTTTATAAAATTTCAAAATAAAAAAATTAACATTAAGTGATAAAATTACATCATTTTATTAAATAAATTTAACTAAATTTGAGTTAGGCATCCTTAAATAACATTTGTCGTATAGTTTTTCTTTTTTTCTTTTTCCTTTTTCCTTCGCACCAAATAATGACATATGCCACGAGAAGAAATATAAAGAAAATGTTGATTTTTAAAAAAAAATTAATAATGGAAAATGATGGAGGCATTAACTTAGTTAAAGTCACTGCAGCCACTTGTAATATATATATATATACAATGATGGAGGCATTAACTTGACAAAAGTCACATGCAGTGGCAAAAGTCACATGCAGCCACTTGTAATATATATATAGAATGATGGAGGCATTAACTTGGCAAAAGTCACATGCAGCCACTTGTAATATATATAATAATTTGGCTAAACTATGAATTTGGCCACTATACTTGGCAAGTTTTACGTAATGAACAACTGAACTTTTAATTTTTTGAATTAAACCATTAAACAAATTAAAATATTTTAATTGGATCATTCTGTTAACTGTACCTCAGTTTTGTTAATATCAACGTTAGCTTTTTCCTACGTGGCTTTTTTTTTAAAAAAAATAAATGACTCAGCCACGATGGCCCAATCCAAGGTGGATTACGTGGCAAAAAAAGAAAAGTATTATCAAACCAAATCAAACGAAGTCGGAGGCAAAGTTCACACAGAGAGAGAGAGCGAGCGAAGAAGATGATTTACACACACTAGGGTTCCAACATAGTCGAAGTTCACACATAGAGAGAGAGAGAGAGCGAGCGAAGAAGACTTAGGGGGGATTTGATCTGCTAGGGTTTTTCTATGCAAATCTCTGGCGAAGTCGAATGTATGTATGAGTTTGTGTTTAAATTTTTTTTTCTTTGTCGAGATTCTTCTGCAAATATCTGAGTTAGAGTTTTTTCCCACTGATTATTATTCGATTTGTGTTTAAATATAACACCCTTAGAATATCTCCTTCAAATATCTAAACAAGATGTTTTTTCCACAGATTGGTTTTCGATTTGGGTTTATATATCGATTTGGGTTTAAATGTAACACCCTTATGTGTTTTTCTGGACTTTTCATGGTACATGCTTAGAATAACTGATGTAAATATTCAGATTGTTGTTTTTCTTCCATTGATTATTCTTTGATTTGGGTTTATATGTCGATTTGGGTTTAAGTTATGACTTAGATGAGGTACACGATTGTTCGGTGATTTGGGTTGAAATGTAATAGCTTTATTTGTTCTAGTATATATGATTTGGATTTATATGTAAATTTCTTCCACTGATTGTTCAATTTTAGAATGTTTATTATCTAATGTTGTGCCCTGTACCTTTTGCAGCATGAGTTTGTTTTCTGTGGAGTTTAATCATGGAGGCAGGTTCATTGAAGAACCAATATACCACTATGGAGGAGGTTTTATAGAATTGCTTCATGACGTTGATGGTGACTGGTTGAATGTTGACAAAATATACAACTTACCTAAGAAGTATTGTTACAAAAAGAATATTGCAGTGTATTTCAAAGTTGGTCGTATGGATATTCGTTATGGTTTAGAGTTGATACATGATGACCATAGTATTAGGTTACTAGTTGAAAAGGGTGAACAAACTAGTCTAGTTGATCTATATTGTGACCACTCTACTGATGAACTCTTACCATTTGAGATAGAAGTTGGTCAGGTAGGTAAGAGGGAAGTTGAGCAGCTAATCCAGAAGGAAGTTGATGTTGTTGATGTGCAAGTTGATGCACCAAATGGAGATGATGATGAATCTATAGATGAAGAAACAGATACTGACTGCAGTGAAGAAAGTGATGCTGATGGAAATGAGGAGTTGATCAATGCTAGGCTACGTAAATAAGAGATTATAAAATCAAAGATTAAAGAGTTAGAAGTTGTTTGTGAAGTTCAATTGGAAGATGAAGTTCAATTAGATGATGAAGTTCAATTGGATGATGAAGTTGAAGTGGAGTGTGGTGAAGTACCTGAAGGTCAAGTACCTGAACCTACAGGGACTCAAGCTTCTAGCTCAGTACATGTTAACAAGGCATCAGATAATACTAAGACACCTGAGAAAAAAGTCAGGATGAAGAAAAGGGAAAGCTTGAACACACCTAACAAGAAGAAGAAAATTGTTGATGAAGATAATGTGGAGCCTACTTTTTCATCTGATGATGAGGTCATCACCAAATTTGGTATAAGGGGCATGAAACCATGGGAGGAAATATATAAAGATTCTGACTTTGAAGTTCCTGCAACTCCTCCTTCAAGTAGTGATAATGAGTGGGAAGGTGAAGAGCCAAGGATTAAACTGAGGAGAGTTGTTCCTGTGTATAATCCAAACAATGCAATCAAAGATGTTGAATTTGAGTTATACATGACTTTCACTGGGGTTAAACAACTAAGAGAATCAATACAAAATTATGCAGTTAGGAATGGAAAAAGAATTTGGTTTAAAGTTAATGAAGCTACCAGAGTTCATGCTAAGTGTGCAGCAGGATGTCTATGGCAGCTTTGGGCAAGCTATGTTCCTAGGGAAAAATGGTTTCAAATTAAGGCTTACCCTACTAAGTTCCACAATTATATTAGGGCCAACAAGATAAAGATTATTAGATGTAGGTGGTTGGTGGATAAGTTTGGAGGGAAAATTAGAAAAAAACCAAGGATCAAGTTGAGGGAATTACAAGAGGCAATAAAACAAAGGTATGGATTGAAATCTTCTATTGCACAGTGTTTGCAAGTTAAAAAATTGGCCTTATCAGAGATAGAAAAAACACTGGCAGAGCATTATGAAGGTGTTTTGGACTATGGACAAGAGATACTAAATACCAATCTAGGTAGCACTGTACAAATTAGGATTGATCAGGGCACTCCAAAAAGGTTTCAAATGATGTATATTTGTTTTGATGTTGTGAAGAAGAATTGGTTGGAGGGATGCATGCCTATTATTGGGCTTGATGGTTGTTTTCTAAAGATATATTATAGAGGGGAGATGTTAACTGCAATAGGTAGAGATTCTAACAACCAGATGTTCCCAATAGCTTGGGTTGTGGTGGAAAGTGAAAATAAAGATAGTTGGAGTTGATTTTTAAATTTGTTCTGCAATGATGTTGGATTAGAAAAAGGAAGGGGATAGACATTAATTATTGATCAACAAAAGGTACAATTAACAATAATTTCATCTTAACAATAATTTGCATCTTAACAATAATTTGATTTTATTTTTATTACATCTTAACAATAATTTGCATTACACATTTATATATCATTATACTACCAATACTACTTATTTGCATAGTGTTTAGTGCCTGCTATTCAGGAGTTACTACCCCAAGCAGAGCATAGATGTTGTGCAAGACACATATATGCAAATTGGAGAAAAAGGTTCCCTAGGGCAGCTTTGAAGGTGATGTTCTGGAAGGCATCAAAGGCCAACAATCCTGCTGATTTTTGTAAGGCAATGAAGGACATCAGGAAGGAATCAAAGGATGCCCACACTACCTTGATAGGTATCCCTCCTAAACTTTGGAGTAAGGCTTACTTTAATACCACCACCAAATGTGATGTAGTGACAAATAATATGTCAGAGTGTTTTAACAGTTAGATCCTAGAGGCTAGGTATAAACCCATCTTAACAATGTTTGAAGACATAAAAACTCAGGTAATGGAGAGAATCCATATCAAGAGAGATCAGATGCTAAAAAAAGATGGAAAATTGTGTCCTAGGATACTAACTAAAATGAATAGGTCCATTGAATTGACAAGGAACTGTGATCACCATTGGTATGGGGGGCATATGTATGAGGTGAGTGACAGGTATGGTAAATATATGGTGGATATAGTAAAAAAAACCTGCTCTTGTGGGGTATGGCAATTATCCGGAATACCTTGCCATCATGCTGCTACTGGGATACTTCATCAAGAGAGGCCCGTTGAGGATTTTGTGGACCCTTGTTACTACATTGAAACCTATCTTAAGTCATATAATCGCCTGTTAAAGCCCATGAGTGGTAGCAATGGTTGGCCTACCACTGACTTACCAATTTTGTTGCCTCTATTGACTAAAAGATTGGTTGGAAGGCCAAAAGATGTAGAAGGAAAGATCTAACTGAAGAACCAAAGCAGACTGGTAAAAATTCAAGGAAAGGGACTCCAATGATATGTTCCAAATGCAGGAAATATGGACATAATAAAGCAGGTTGTAAGAACACACCTGCCCAAGCACAACATGGTCCAGAAGCACAACATACTGCCAAAAGGCCAAAACTTAGTGTGAGTTATTTAATTTTTAAATTTGTATCATTTATATGTTTACTTGCATTATGAAATGTACATACTAACATATACTCAAATTATAGGTGAAAAGAAAATAAGGTGGTACAGTTGGGGAGAGGACTGGAACTGTGAGGCAAGGATCAGGCAATTGTGGTGGAACACAATCTGGCTACAGCACTGCTGTAGATGGGGGACAGTGAAGGCTCTTTCATATGGATCTGTTTTTGTTTTAGTATCTTTTTGGGGTTATTTTAGAATGTTTTGTCATTGTTGTAACTCTTTGAGCTGTTAACTGCAGTTTTAGTATATTTTTGGGTCTGATTTGGTTTGCTTTTGTCATGGTTGTAACTTTGGATACTTTTGTCATGGTTTGGTATTTAATGGTATTGGCAGTTTATATATGCAATGGTTTGGTATGTAATGGTATTGGCAGTTTTATATGCAATGGTTTGGTATGTAATGGTATTGGCAGTTTTATATGCAATGGTTTGGTATGTAATGGTATTGGCAGTTTTATTTGTCATGGTTTGGTATGTCATGGCAGGGCATTTTAATATGGCTTGATAGGTTTGGTTTGGCAGGGAATTTTAATATGCAATGGTTTGATTTGGTCAGGTAATGACAGTTTTATATGCTCAGGTTTGGTTTTTCTAAACTGCATGTGTTTGTAAGACCCATTAACAGTTTGGATGCCATTTGGACATTTGATCAACAAAAGGCATCCTAATTGAGCAGAGACTTTTCACAATACACAATGCATTGCATTAACAGTGCATTAAAAAAGACCTTACATAAAATGAATCCATAACTTCATAAAATGAATCCATAAATTCATTACATAACTTAGTACAACACAACATGCCATTTGTTGATCAACAATAGACATTACATTGCATTAACATGGCATACATAAAATGAATTCATAACTTCATTACATAACTTTGAATGCTTAAAATTCCATGAATACATAACTTAGTACAACACAAGTCACCATCCATGACAATATCACATACATTTGTAATTTCTTATTTGCCTATCCTAGTCTAACAGTTTCCAACTCCAATTTTCAAATTATTCAACTTCTCTTTCAACTTTCTTATTTTGTTCCTCAGCAAATCGAGTTCATCTTCATTCATTGAAATAGAACTCATTTCACTGCAACCACTATCATGACCTTCATTTTGGGAACTTATGTCCAACCATTGAAAAAATCCACAATATTTATTAACATCCAATATACATTACTATAATAATATTAAGACACAATTATATTTTAACATAAGAAATCAATCACAATGAGCAAAAACTAACTGTTTAGAGGAATGAATCATGAACATTTGAGTTTGTCTTCATGATATAATGGTGCTTAAAAATCATTTGTGAATACCCTCACACCCTTTAACAGTCATAAATTACAACAGCTGGGCATGCTTATCTTTTTATGTAAATGAAGAATCAAATATGAATATGAATTTATGTACTTATTGGGTAAAAACGACATCCATAGAATCTTCATCCCAATGATTTGTTCTTTATGGAGACACAAATAGATGCAGATACACCACAGAAATATTCTACCCTCTTTTTAATAACCGACGATGATCTACTATGTGAAGATGCCATTAACAACCTTTTAGGTGTTCAAATGGTTTGAGAAGATGAAAACCCCTAATTTTCCCCTTTGATTCTGGCCGAATCAATCTCCTTATTTGAGGTAGACTGAGTTGGAACCCTAGTTTGCAGTATTAAACGAATGAAGAAATCAGTGAGGTCAAGAGGATTATAACCAGAAAATAATACATACCTGTGATTTTTTATTCTTGTAGAGACTTAAGCTGATGCGAAAAAACTAGGGTTATTTTCCACCCTTTTTGTAGTAATCAATGCCGATCGACTAAGACAAGATGTCATTAACCTTCCTCTGGGTGTTCGAAAGCTTTGAAGAGATGAAATATAGCAATAACCCAAATTTCCCAAGCAGATTTTGGGCGGATTGATCTCCAAGTTGGTTTTGGAGCAATAGATTCCTTGTCTGAGATAACCAAATTCGTAAGTTTATAATGAAAAAGAAGCTGAGTTGTTATATATCGATAGTGGCCGAGACATTTATCTTTCTTTTTAAAAAAGCCACGTAGGAAAAAACTAACGTTGATATTAACAAAACTGAGGCACAGTTAACAGAATGAGCCAATTAAAAATTTTTAATTTGTTTAATGGTGTAATTCAAAAAATTAAAAGTTCAGTTATGCATTACGTAAAACTTGCCAAGTATAGTGACCAAATTCATAGTTTTGCCATAATAATTTAAAGTATATATTTGTTATTAATTAAAATGATCATACATCCATATATCATTTCTATCGTTCAATATAAGAATCAACAGTTGAGATTAGAACTGAAAAATTCACATCCACTACTACTGTTAGTAACGGAATACAATATTAATTTTAGCATCATCTGCTACTATTAATAGTTGACGTGAATTTTTGAGTTCTAATCTCAATCGTTAGTTCTTGTATTGGACACAAATGATAATATTGCCTATTTTTAATTCATACCAAATACTTACTATGGATCACCCCCCACCCACCCACCCACCCATCCATCCATATATATATATATATATTTCAAATTTGATGAATTTATGTCAATAGAGGAAATCAATTTGTGAAACTTTACAAAATTTTATTTATAAGATAATGTACTACTCCATCCGTTACAAAATTATGGATATAATTCAATTTTTAAGGTAAAACGCTGACATATTAAATGTAAGACCCCAACTTATTATTAATAAAATTGAATTTCCTCTATTTGTTATTTTGAAATAGTAAGGGTTGATTTGATTAATGTAGTTAGTTATGGGTAAAATGCGCAAATATTTCAAATAAGCAAGTGGTTATAAAATATTTATTGTTGTCGGGGAATATTCGTTTGGTCGTGGAATATTCTTACTGTCAGGGAATATTCGTACGACGGCGCAGCCTTGTGTGGGCCCCATAACGGAAAGCGATTGAATGAAGAAAATGACAAGTATAAGTTGTTTTTAAATAACGGCGTAGTTGTTACCGTTAATACTGTTGAAATACTCGGTGGTTAAAAACACAGTAGCACACGGTATTGCACCAATTATTGATTCTTACGTAAGAAGACACTACTCAATAATTGTTACAGTAATTACTGTTCAATATTTTATTTTATTGATTCAATAATTGCTACGTTGATATTTTATATTATTGTTGTTTCAATAATTGTCACTACACAATATTTTTCTTTATCAGAGCAATAATTCATATTATTTGAATAATATTATTAGATAACATAATTGGCAATGTCTAGAAAGTTCTGTCTAAGGAGAGGTTTGGTCACCTAATTGCGCGCCAGTAAGGAGAAATTCTTATTGGAAAGCCCCCTCTTTCCTGGGAACGGCCTGGTTGCCAGTATTGTGATTCTGTAATATTATTTGTGAATAATTAATTATTAATTTATATGATAAGAAAAATATTCATTTTATGTGGATATAGATGGAGAAATTTTAAAGCGACAATTGTTGAAAAATTGATATTTTATCTTTTCTGATAGATAATTTATTTAAATATATTATTATAATTTAATAATATAATAATGGTGATATTTTTTGTAATAAATGTGGAATATATGAGTACATGAGGAGGAGGAGTATTTTTTATTCTAAAAATATTTAAAACATGTTAAACATGTTTGTGAGCCCCATTTCTTGATTGAAATTTGATTATAGCTTGTAAAATCGGTTGTTTGTGGATTTCGGTCAATTTCTATTTGGAATTTGAAAAAACTTAAACTTACAAAGTTGTAGAGAATAGAATTTCCTATGGAAAAGACATAAGGTTTGAATTTTTCTGATAAAAGGGCTATTTATTATGAATTAATGAAGTTCCGGAGTTCCAGAATAATTGATTTTTGAAGTTTTAAATATTTTTTTTAATAAAATCGTTTTTTACACTTTTGTGGGCCCCACTTGCACATGTTAATGGTTGAATTCAGATCTTCAAAAGTGGGCGTAGGAAAAATTTAATAAATAATATTATTTTATTAAATTTTCTTCTTTGGTGTTCTAAGCATTTTCCTAATAATAGGGTGCTTAGGTTAGAATTGAAAATCACACCAGAAACTGAAGTTTTCTCTCTCTATATTATCGAGCGTATTCTTGTGAGTATTTTGATACTTTGAGTGTTGCTATACGGTGCAAGTTCCTTCAGCGTCATATCTGATATTCCAGCCAGAAGTACTATTATTTTCAAGGTAAGGGATGTTATATTTTTTTAAAAATGATATTATTTCTTCTAATATCATTATGTCGAATTATTGGAAAGATTTTTCTTGTGAAATTCTTGTCCTTTAGTGTCGAGGTACTATTCACGTATACGACACTATTCACAGAAAAATTAATTTTTTTTGTCAAAAATATCTATTATGGATACTAGCTTTGATTGTATCCATGTTTTGATCATTCTTGAATTTTACTCCACTATATTTATTTATGAAGTATTTTTGAACTCGAATTGTTTAAAGTACGAATCCTTAATATTTGTTGTTTTGTTTCACTGGATTCGTTTTCTTTAAAATATTTTTCATCATCCTCAGTCCTAAATGATGATATTACTGAATATCTTTAGCCTGTAGTGCAAAGATGAATGGATTTTTGATGAATATCTTTGGCCCGTAGTGCAAAGATTAACAGGTGTTGAGATGAACATGACCAACTGATGAATATTTTTGGCCTGTAGTGCAAAGATGAATATTTGATTCAATATGAATATGGAATGATGTTACATAGATAAAATATTGATGATGAACTTTTAAATTCATAGATTATAGTAGATTTCATTCTCTACGTAACTCATCTATGAATTATAATTTCCGCTGCGAATATTGATCTGAAACTTGTTGTCTATTGTATTTTATCAGATTTTTCCCTGTTGAAGACTAACGATAATTTGTTCTATATTATCTTATTCATAATATTCTTTACTGTGTTAGTTGAGCTCACCATTTTCCTTTTTGTTCCATTTTTCTTCTCAGGAGGCGAGAATGTAGCGAGTTCTAGTCGGAGTGTGGAATGATGATTCTAGAAAGTTGTCTTAGTAGTCCTCATCATTTTTGTAAAATAATGTATCAATAATTGTAATGAGGACTTATTTGGGTGTGAATATTGACTAGATGATAATATTTGTATTTAAATTCATAATTTATATGTTGCATTAATAAAGTTGTAGTTGTTTCTGTACCATGTTATTGACGACTCAAAGTGGATGATGTATACTAATTTTGGGGGCGTCACATTAAAATTTAAATTGATGTGAATTTATTTAGTTTTAATTGATATAACAATTATAATTGTATAATATATAAAAAAAATTTAATAATAACAAAATTTATTTTATTCTAAACATTTATATTTCATGACAATTTTAAAATTTAATGTGTTACAAAAGGTATCCACTTTGGAATAATATTTCACCCTCGTATAAACTATAGTGCGAAAATGATTATTTGTACGTGTCTTTTACCTTCATTTTACTTTTTTCTAAGAAAAAGTATTAATGCTACTTTCTTTTCATTCTTTCTGCCATTAAAATAATTTTTTTAAAATAAAATGATGGACAAAATGTTGGTACATCTTCTTGAAGCAAATTGGAGCAACTCAATAGTGCATTAACTGCACGTAACAAACTTGTGAGTACAAAATATAGTCGGCCAAAGACAAAAGGTGCCCAAATATTCATTTTTCCCCTCCCTTTCTCAGTAAATGATTTTGGGTACTTTTTGAGTATTTGTTGGTCTGTTAACATTTGGTGCATTTACAAATTCCAAATCAGAAAAAATTACATACGGATAGTTTTACAAAATTAGAGTTTTACACCCTCTACTGTGCAAAAAATAGATAAAACCAAATCAAACTGAAATTATTTAATCGAACTTTTTCGGTTATTTTGGTATTTTTGTAATTCGGTTATATTCGATTTTCAGGTTCGGGTTTGATTTTTGATTTTTTGTTATTCGGTTAACCGAATAAGAAATTAAAAAAAATTAAGTCTTAAAAATTAAAACAGTAATGGAGACTGTGGAGTAATGAACAAGGTACATAAAGGGAGAACAGATTCTCTATCCCCATTTTTTCTGTCCCCTTTGTGTCCTCCACTTAAATTTTGACACCTGACCTTTTATTTAAAATGAGAACAAAGGATCTGCTCTCACGTAAAGGTTAGCATGCATAATGGAGACTATGGAGTAATGAACATTGAACAGGGTACATAGGTGCAACTACTAAAACAGAACAACAATTTAGCTCTTCTCAAGTCGAAATCATCACGTATTTCACTGAACATAAATACATAATCAGGATCACTTGAAACATATTTAGAGTGAAAACTAAAGATAAGTTAATATCATTCTCTTACCTCCATTAAGCCACAACACCAAGGGCTTAGGGGTCCATTAATTTCATTCACAGTAAAGTACCAGCATAATGACTGAAGTTTATATTAGGCTGGCTAGGCAAGTTAGTCACAAGATCATCAGTACCAAAGGAATTCAATTTTGTTATCAGTGGGAAATTGATCCTGTCAAACTCCCGAAACAGGCGACAAAATACTTGAATGTTAATTACGGAAGCTTTTATTTCAGTTATTCGGTAATTCGGATATCTCAAGATTTGGTTACTGATTCGGATATCCAAAATGTGTATATTTCAGCTTTCGGTTATAATCGAATATACTATTCGGTTATGTTATAACCGAATTACTTACCCCTATATACGGATAGCTCGCACAAGAATATGAAATACTTTTTATCATAATTTATGTAAACATAATTTATTTATATCATGAATATATACATTATTTGAGATTCAAATGCACAACTATAGTACAATATGATTAGACTTCTATACACTAAACCTTACCCCTCTTAGTGAACCAAAACGCTCACTGGGTACAACGATCTACTTTAGGTGGGCTACTCCCTCCTTTCAATTATATATTCCGTTTTAGAAGATTTTTTTTCCTGGGTCATATTTGTTTGCCATTATTATAATTATAATTTTAAAACTATTAATATAATATCTATTTGAATATTATATTAAATAATTTCTTATATTAAGCCATTTTATAATCTCTGAACTAATAATCTCAAATCTAAATTTAAAAACAAACAAAATACTTGAAATTAATAATTATATCTAAATATAATCCATAAAAACAAACATGACCTATAATATAAGTTGGTTTACATAACTAAGAGAAAATATTTATTCATTTCCTACTTTACTTCCTAAAAATTGTCATCAAGATGGAGCAATTGACAGAGAGAGAGGATAATGTATAATTAATTATGCATGGGTAGTAACAAAATTTCAAACAAATATTAATATTAATAAAACCTTTTAATATGTGTGATAATGTCTTAAGCATCATATAGGAGTATATAATGGAAAGAAGGGAGTATAATTTTCCTTTTATTTTAGTTTCTTTATTCATTTCGTTAAGTACTCTCTTTAAATTTAAGGATACATTTTTTTAGTTTTTTTTTAAATAAATATATTATTTTATAGATTATATATGAAATGAGATAATATTCTTAATTTATCATTAATTTTTATATCATTTCCCCGCATGCACTATTAAATTCCTAACAAATAGAGTAATATTATGAGCGGTCTGTCTTTTAAGCGAATCATATGGAGTTAATTAAAAACGAACTGACTATAACAGCGGTTTTATCCATCACTATAACATAGAAAACTGATTTTCTATAGTTACGGATAAAACCGTCATTATAGCCGATTCGTTTTTAGTTCGCTCCTTATGGTTTGTCAGAAAAAGCCAACCATATTATGAGTACGTATATTAGAGTAATGTTACAGACACAACTATTTTACAAATATTTTATAAACTGCTGATGGGGTATACTCCAGTTCAACATATTAATCAATAAATTGCTTCAATTTAATCTTCAGTCCCCCATAAAAAACTGAGGTGGAGTATGCCACAAATTTATAAAATATTTATAAAATAGTTTGTGTCTGTACAATTATTCCGTATATTAAGCAACATAAAATTATCTTAAAAATCCATCATTTGAAAAATGTATTTCGAATTTAGTTTGGGCGTGTATTAAAATGAGCTGTTGTTACAAGGGGATCATCTGATCGTAAACTGTATAATAAATCCCCTAAAATGCGCCAAATATTCCGACTGGTTAGCCGGCAAAATCTCATATCGGTCAACAGAACGCATAAATTAATTACTAAAAAAAAAACCAGAAAGGGAAAAAGAAATTAAATCATCAAAAATTAGAAAAACCTAAACAAAAAAATCAAATCAAGAAGTTTGTGCATGCAATCAACAATCATCGGGAATTGGATTTCGGTAATCAAATACTACATACTATTCCTCTTATGCATGGTAAATTACCACATTTATCAAAAACTGATTCAAAAATTTTAATGAAAAAAAAGAGGAATGAGAGAACGTTGTGGCCGGAAAAGCATTGACCAAAATCCGATTATATGAATAAGTCAACCTCCTCCACCACCACCACCACCGATCCTGAAAATTCCGTCGGGTAAGAATAAGAAGAAGGTATCTTTCTTAATTTTTTTTCTTTGTGAATTGAATTTAATTTCTTGATTTTTTTAATGGTTCCATTCTAAACTCTTTTTCTTTTATTTTTTGTGGGTGGAAGTCTATTATTCCAACGATTTTTAGTTCTAATAGAAACTCGATCGGCATAAAATTCAGACGAGGATTTTTTGCAAGTTCCTCCTGCCTGGTATCTATCTCTATCTCTATCTCTCTGGTGAAAGAAGCAATTAATTTAGACAAGTAGTATTATAATTTATTTATTTTGTTAATTAACCTTTCCTTTGTTGTTTGGAGGATAGATTTTAATAGAAAATTGGCCTCAAAGAGGGAAGCTTTGCTTTCATGGAAACGAAGCTGAGCATGAGGAAAATTAATTATCCAAGTAGGTAATCTGCATATAATTTTGTCAATTTGGTGCATGCATGCACGTAAATATTTCTGCACTATTCATCTGCTTAATACCAGATTATTAATTTATTATCAATACATATAATAATTATATTCTAGTTCTAGTTTATGTGGTGAGTCATATGTAAACATATTGAGTTAATTTAATTTGAGGTCAAAATAGTAGAATTTTAATCATTAGTTTGTTAGCATTATATATTTGATTTAATTTGACTTCTCTCCATTATACATCTCTTAAATTTCTCTCAATTTTGTATAATGTTTATGATAGTAGGATTGCTAACTACTATCCACATACATGAATATAACTTGATCAATTTTACAAAAAATTATGATTATTTAAAGTATTTTTACGGTTAAGAATTCTCAACTAAATCAGTTTTTATTATAAGTACGCATATTTATCAAATGATAAAAAAAGTATCAAATTATTTTATTTTTAGTGTAACGATGCAATTTAAATATAGGTGTTAATTTCATTTATAATTATCAAATATTAACATATACAACGAATTAAGAGAAATTAGAGAGAATACTGGTGAGGGGTCAAATCCGGTGTGATTAGGCAAGTGTACCGTGCAGTAGTTTCAAGTCATGAAACCAAAAGATGTATATTTTCCTCATATTTTTTTGTTCTTGTGTATTATGGTAGCTTACCTAACAGAAGACTAAAGTGCAATTTAATTAATTCAAGATACATAATATAATACGCAAGTAAACTATTGAAAAAGAAATTTTCTGTAGTTGATTATATATATATATATATATTGACAATTGCACATGTATTATATATATATATATTCAGACCTGAAATTTGAAAAACTAGAGTCATGGACTTAATTTCTTATATTTCTCCCAGAAAGACAAAGTAGTGTGGGGATTGAAGGCCTTAACCTATCAAATTTTGATCAACCAATGGCACCACAAACCATAATTCAAGACATTAGGTATGGAATTAACAATTTGTACACAATAAACTAAAATGTTAGGCACGTGTTATTAACAAAAATGTTGGTTCGATTTCAGGATATTTGTTGCGACGTGGAATGTAGGAGGAACAACTCCTGATCATGATCTCAGGCTAGAGGAATTCTTGCAGGTGGAGGGATCTTCTGATATATATGTATTAGGGTATGATAGTTTCATGATTTGATCCTCATGGTTTCAAGTTTTTAGCTCAATGCTTTAAAAAACGTTAAATGAAGTTGAAATGCTGAATATAATAATCTTTAGAGCAGAGTTTAATGAACAATTTAGTTTCAGAGAAATTGGTTGAATTTTAATTTTATATGTAAGATATAATATCTGTAAGTAAGCTAATGTTTTCTATTTTCAGATTTCAGGAAATTGTTCCCTTAAGTGCAGGAAATGTTCTTGTGGTTGAAGATAATGAGCCAGCAGCAAAATGGCTAGCCCTTATAAGCCATGCACTTAACAAATCATACCATGACTCGATAAATTCATCCTCTTCTGAATCAGGTTCTGTATCAAAGTCCAACAATTCCAAGGACTCAAAGTCTCACTTCTTTCATAAACCTTCTCTCAAAGTGCTTAGTCGGAATCTCAGGGCCGATAATACCCTTCTCAAGACCTGCAACTGCCCTTTGGAATCACCATCTTTAAATAAACAAAGGCCGAAAAATCTGTCTGACCCCTGCACTTCTCCCCTAACGCATGATGAAGGTAGCGTTGATGACTTTGTTTCAGAGTCAGAAGTACCTTCTTCTCGTAGTGAGTTGAATTACTGTGTCGTATCAAGCAAGCAAATGGTAGGCCTCTTTCTTTCTGTATGGGCTCGGAAAGAATTAGTGCAACACATTGGCCATCTCAGAGTTGATTGTGTGGGCAGAGGAATTATGGGATGTCTTGGTAACAAAGTTAGTTATATCTTATTTGGTGCTAGTAGTTTTGTGTATATTTGATCTTTCAAAGTTATTTAATGGTGCATGAATTATGATTTTGATATTTCACGGATTTGAATTGATGTCTAGTAGTTATTATGGATGAGTTTGTAGAGTAAAATTTCATATGGGATGTATATTGCAGGGTTGTATATCAATAAGTTTGTCATTGCATCGTACGAGCTTTTGCTTTGTCTGCAGCCACTTGGCTTCCGGTGAGAAGGAGGGAGATGAGCTGAGGAGGAACAATGATGTAGTTGAGATCCTAAAGAGCACACAGTTCGCCAGGATTTGCAAGAATCCAAATAGTACAATGCCAGAAAGAATTATTGATCATGAGCAAGTTCTTGTCAATATTATCATTGTGAAATTAAATTGTGTTTACCTTTTGTTTGATCTAATATGCTAATATCAAACGTTTGCAGTCGAATGATTTGGCTTGGAGACTTGAATTATCGCGTGTCTTTGAGCTATGAGGAAGCAAGGCTTCTGTTGGAGGATAATGACTGGGATTCCCTCTTGGAGAAAGATCAGGTTTGTTACTTTTGAATCCGGATTCCATGAATTTGTCACATTCCTTGACCAGACCATCTCTAAGTTCATAACTTTTTGTTGCACTTATTATAACAAATGTTGCATCTGGGTTGGCCATAAAAGATAGCTAGATGACAAATTATGTAACATTTGTTATAACAAATGCTAACACTATACACTTGCATATTGTTAAAAGTGTGACAACTTTATAGAATTCAAATACGTTATTTTTTGATTATTTTGACGCAAAAAAACAAATGAAGAAGAATAGTCTTAAGGAGATGATTAGGCTTTAAGATCAAATCAAAGGGGACACATAGTACATATATAATGGTTAATAGGTCCACAATATCCTTTGGTGCAAACTTAGAATCCCTTTCAATTATTTATTATCGAAAACTTTTAATAACAATCATGTTTGTTTAGACTTTCTGGTGATGAAACCAACTTTTAATTTTTGTTATCTTGATTCTCTAAAGTTGCTTTCAAACACACCATTTTAAAATTCATATGGTAATTTTTTTTCATTTCATCATTAACAAAACTATACTAAGTTTATTATTTTTTTAAATTGTTGAGCACAGTTGAATGTTGAGAGAGAAGCCGGAAGAGTTTTCAGTGGATGGAGTGAGGGAAGGATCTTATTTGCCCCCACATACAAGTACTCACACAATTCAGATTCCTATGCTGGAGAGACTGGCAAGTCCAAGAAAAAACGACGGACACCTGCATGGTTTGTTTGTTTGTGAAATTGCGTATGACTAAATGTAAATTGGTTGGCTAATTGGTTGGCTAAGTTATATGGACTCAGATAGAGTGTCTAGTCAGACTCGGATATTTTTAAAAGTTAGACATGGTTAATCCTCAATTTTGCCAAATTTTTAACACTAAAATAGTTCAGGTCAAGTGCTTGACATGGGTACTTGAGGTTTAAGTGAAGAGTCAATGTAACATAGCTGATAAACTTAAACTAGTCTTGATCATTTTGGTATTGAACTGCAGGTGCGATAGAATATTATGGCGTGGCAAAGGTATTGATCAATTATCTTATATACGAGGAGAATCCAGATTCTCTGATCACAGACCAGTTTGTGCAGTATTTGCAGTAGAGGTGGAGACCAAGAACAACAAAGCCACAAGGTATATGAGAAAGGGTAACTCATGCATTGGTGCGAGTTCGGAATATGAAGAATGCATACAACGCAGGCACAGTTTTTATGGATATTAACGTAATTTCATGAAGATTAATTTCAATTAAACCATTAAATCTTGTACAATTCATTAGTTTCTTAAGGAGAAAAGCGTCTCCTGTGTAATTTTATGACTAGTATTTTGTTTTACAGCTTTCTTTTTTGCTTTACCAGAAGCCAGTAATAAGTAGTAGCAAATTAACTGTGCATATGGATGAATATAAATCGAGGTTTTGTTACATAGTACAAATAGAGATATTACTTGTAATAGAGAAAATCTACAGGTTAGAGAAGATAAGGCAACAAAAGAAGAGGAAAAGGATGAGCTTCAGGTTGAGCTGAAAAAGAAAAGATAATTGAGAAAGCAGTTACAGAAAAGTCTAATGGAGAATATTTATATTGTGATAAAATCATGTTGATTTTCATCGCAGGTAGACATATCAATCAATTATCCATGTATTTGAACTAATTTGCAGACTGTGTCATTGTGTCTACCAGCAACAAAAATTGGCATGTTTTTCTCACAATATAAAGAAGTACTCAAAAGTCTAATTTTCTAGGTCAGGGGACTCATATCCCAAATCCCAAATCCCAAATTGAAGTTGTCCCATCTTCATCTAAATCTTCTTTACTTGGACAAGTGTTTAGATCCATTTGTTCATTTCCCCTCCCAAAAATTGCCTTGAGCCGGAATTGTTCGATTACATTTTCTCCCCAGTAGTGTCCATAATCTCCTACTGAACTGCCACTCATTTGCCCATCTTGTGCACCATGGTTCTCATCATCTGCCCTTCCTATATCCTCATTCATCCAACCAGAATCATTCATATCCCTTCCTTTCTCCATTCTTTTGTCACACCGTGCCATTTCTGAATCAATTTGATGATGTTCAAACAATGGGAAATTTAAGGCATGTAAATTAGAGTTCTTGAAAGTTTCATCTGCACCATCATTTGTGCGGTAAACGCACCTGGATTCGTGATCAGTCCTTAAATCTTTATTGGCAAAGGCTAACCACAAGTCACTATGTAGACAGTTAGAGTTTTGACTACCATACAACTTATCAACCTCGGCCTCTTGATCAAACGTGCACTTTCGTTTAAAGCTGTCGAAAATGTTGCCGTGGCCTTCTTCAGTCTCTGTATTACTTTCTTCGGATATTGAGATCTTGAGTGATTTCTGAGCTATCTTTACAAGGGCTTCTTCTTGGTTAACCACTTTAGACAAAATTGCAGTTTCTTTGGCTGTCATTTTATCTTGTAAGCACTTGGATTGTCTCACTAACCGTCTCATATGGTCCAAGTTTGGCGACATGTGTTTGATAATAGCAGCCAAAACACCAACTTTCCAAGCCTTTTTCAAGTCATGAGGCTTCTTGTAAGGTGGTGGCCCCTGTTCTTGGAAAACCGAACCTTGATGCTCCCACCAAAATTCATTCCCAGTGGGCCACCACGGAGGAGCTAAGCCCCTCTTCAAAGGAAACCTCCTTTGGGGAGGGACACAATGTTGCATGAGTGCAGAAAGAAGTGATCCTAAAGTTGTATCTTGCAAGTCTTGTAAGAAATGCATAGAAGAAACCTTGTCTAACTCACCAGCTTGTTGAAGGATGGGAGGTAAGAATTCGGCAATGGCAGCCGGAGCATTTTGGTCAAATCGGACTTTCTCTTTCCACCATTCACGTAAACTGTCAGACGAGCCGGTCACAGGCTTCCCTTTCTCTGGTACAATACCATAAACAAATCCTTGTGCCTTACAAACCTCCATGATCTTCGCCATGTACTTGAGGATAGCATCTTGAGCTCTTGACATCTTCTTTCGCCGCGATTGCTCTTTCCTAACTTCAGCCTCGGAATCTTCTCCCTGTCTCTTCGCCTTAAGCTTTTGCATCCTCGTCCGGTCCTTCCACATCCTCTTCTTGAGCTCATCATAGCTGAGCTCTTCAGCTTCATCTTGTTCTTCCTCAATTCCACCAACAGGACTTACAGGATCAAGTTCCTCATGCAACTCCACCATGATGTCTTTGTACACGAGAACAGATACTGTGCACTTGATTTTATTCTAAAGTTGAAATTAAGAAATTTCTATATGGATCAAAAAAAGGCAATAAAAGGGTCTTACATATAATGTGCCAATCTTTGTTAAATAATAAATATCGTAAAAAGTATAGCTAGCTAGCTAGCAGGGGAGCATGGTGGGAACTAGGAATTGCTTAAGGACAAACTAGGCTTTCACGAGATAAAGTCGGCAAGTTTGGACATATTGTGAAGGGAGAAAGAATGCAGAGACAGGCAATGGAGGAAATTGAGGCAAGTGTTAAGCAAATGGCAGAGAAGGGAACTTGTGTAGTGATGCAATTGAGGGTATTAACGCAAGACAGTAATGCCATTGTGCATATGCATGTAAGACGCATGGTTTAGGTGATTATTCATGCATGTCAAAATATGGACTAGGATCCTCTCCATTTCAAATGAAATGAAGAGTCTCCATTCATCATCATCATCATCTCTCTCTCCTATCATCATAATGTCACATTCCAACACATTTTAAATTTGAATAATAAAATAAAGACTCTCCAATTCATTTGAAATAAAGAGGATCCTAATTCGCAAAGTATAAACTATAGGGGATCACTATTTTCACATGAGTTTTTTGATATTTTCACATGGTATCCTCTCATATGAAAGTGAGACCCACTTTCTTCTCATGTGAGAGAGGACTGTGAAAATATCAAAAATACATGTGAAAATATATGTCCACTCCATTTCATATGAAATTGAGAGTCTCCATTCCAGCACATTCTCCATCATCATCTCTCTCTCCCATCATCATGATGTCACATTCCAACACATTTTAAATTAGGATCATGAAATAGAGAGGGTCCTAATTCCGTTCTTAGGGGATATTAATTAACCAAAAACTCTATGTGGACATGAAAATTGGGGATTAGGATCCTCTCCATTTCAAATGAAATGGAGAGTATGGAGAGTTTCGGTGACGCCCCCAAAATAGGTATACAACACCTATTCTGAGTCGCCAATTACATGGTACAGAAAACAAACTACAACTTCAATAATACAATTGTCGTGCAAAATACGACAACACATATTGTGAATTTAAATACAAATATTGTCTTATAGACAATATTCACACTCAAATAAGTCCTCATTACAATTATTCATACACTTTTTTACAGAAATAGTGAGGACTGCTAAAACATCTTTCTAGAACCATCACTCCATACCCCGACTAGATCCTGCTATATTCTCACCTCCTGAGAAGAAAAATGGAACAAAAAGAAAAAGGATGAGCTCAACTAGCCCAGTAAAGAATATTATGACTAAGATAATATACAACAAATTATCATTAGTCTTCAACAGGAAAAAATCTGATAGAATATAATAAACAACAAGTATTAGATCAACAAATGCAGCGGAAACAACAATCCATTAGAAGAGTCACGAAGAGAATGAATTCTACTATCTTCTAAGATTTAAAAGTCCATCATCAATATTTTATCCCTATAACATCAATCAATATACATTTTTAATCAAATATTCATCTTTGCACTACAGACCAAAGATATTCATTTGTATCACCAGTCGGTCATGTTCATCTCAACACATGTTCATCTTTGCACTACGGGCCAAAGATATTCATCAGTTAATCGTTCATCTTTGCACTACAGGCCAAAGATATTTTGTAACATCATCATTTAAGACTGAGGATGATGAAAAATATTTTAAAGAAAACGAATCCAGTGAGACAGAAGGACAAATATCAGGGATTCGTATAACAGTTTATCCAAGATCAATAATACTTCATAATAACCAATTGAGAAGCAGAATTTAAAAATAAAGATCAAAACATGGATACAATCAAAGATAATAACCATAATAGACATCTTGGACAAAAAAGAAAATTTTATTTTTCAGTGAATAGTGCCGTATTCGTGAATAGTGCCGTATACGTGAATAGTAACTCCGACACAAAAGTTCCAAATTTGATTAAAAAGTTCAAACCAATATTTCGACATAATGATATTGAAGAAAATAATATCATTTAAGAAGAAAATAGCATCCCTTACCTTAAAATAACGGGACTTCTGATCGGAATATTGGATATAATGTCGAAGGAAACTTGTACCGAACAACAACTCTAAAAGTATCAAAATACTCACAAAAATACGCTCGATAATTTAGAGAGAAAGAAAACTTGTTTCTGGTGTGATTTTCAATTCTAACCTAAGCGCCTATTTATAGAAAATGCTAGAACGCCATAGGAAACTAAAATAAGAAAATATAATATAATCTCATTTTTCCTATGCATGCTTCATTGACAATCTTCAGCCCCTTATTTCTGAAAATTTCAGCAGCCCACATGCATTCAACACCAACCAAAAGTGGGTCCCATCCAATTAAAAATTCATTTTATTTTTCGAAACTTCAGTAAATTATAGAAAATAGTCCGTTTATCATAAAAATACGAATTTTATAGAAAACTCTTAAGCTCTGTTTCTGAGTTTTAAAATGTACAGAAAACAAAAGAAATGGACAAAAATTTAAGTTTTCTTTCTAATTCTTATGTTTATGAGTTTTTTAATAAACAGAAAAGAAAATAGATGAATAGAAAACTTGGCCACTTTTCCTGTCAAAGTTTTTCGTCCAAAATTAGCATGATTTGGACAGAAAAGAAATTGGAATAAGTAATTTTTTTATAATTCCCACATTATACTCAACTTTTAGTATAATAAATTTTAAATTACAACTCATGTCATCAATTTGTTTTTATCTACTAAACCTAATCTAATAAAGAGAAAAGTATAGGCGCGAATAACTTGCCGCTAACAAATTCTCTTCTTCGGTTCTAACCCAAGCTCCCTGCAACAGTGTAACTGAACAAATTCATCTCCAGATTTTTCTTGTTAGCACTCCGGCATCCCAATCTCCCCTTTTCGGTAACTTTTTGGCCAGATCTGTCTCCTTTTTCGGTAAAAGTCATGCCTAAATATAGTCCCCGATTTGCTCTTAGCAATCTCTCTTCAACTCACACATATATTTGTCTATATATGTATATTGTGTTATCTGGTTGAATAAATATCTAACAATTTTATGGGTTATTCATATTTCCAAGAGCCTCTAGTTGCGCAGTGATTTGTTCGTTTGTATTTGATTATGGAATTTTTTTTGTTTAAATTTATCTTGCATATTTTTATTCATGGTTCAATGATTATAATTAATATAAGGGTAATTTGTAAAAGTGATATTTTTTTTTCTTTTCATTAGAACTCAAAAACGCAAGAAAAGAAAATTTTAAATTTTCTATTAAAAACGTAGAAACAACACAAGGAAAACTTCAAGTTTTCTATTCTTTTCTTTTCTGTTCTAATTTAAGTTTTTTGTTCTTTTTTTTCTGTTCAAAACTCAGAAACAAAGTGTTAGTACTCTGTCGACTCTCCTCCATAACCAAATCCCTAGCTTCATTTCTCTTTTCCACAGCTATTCAACCCATTTCGACTTCACAAATCGTGAATCTCCTCCACTTCGACCTCCACCTCCGATCTCTCTAATCTCTGCGATTTTGCCTCCGACCTGCTCTCCGTTTATTGACCTCTCTAGACTCTGCCTCTAAACTCTCAAATCTCAGATCTTATTTCTCACAAAGTGAACAGTGATCACCTTTATGCCCTTCTAGTGTTTGTTTTAGTGAATCTTCGCTGATATAGATTTGTTTAGCCTGAATCTAGTTACATTCAATGTGTATAAAACCTTTCAGTGTGCAATTATGTGTTATTATATTCCAATATTTTGTTAGAGTACTCTGCAATTGGATTATGTGGGTATATTTGTTTTTTTGATTTCCCCTTTTGTGCCTAGTCTATCGTTGTCATTAATGTTTTACTGTTTGTTCATATAAGTGTTTAGGATAGACCACTATATTTTTTAAGATGGAGTCGTAGGAAATAAACACTTCAAATTTTAATAGTACTCTGTTACTCTGTTCATGAAAATTACTAAAAATGATTTACAATTTCAGTTATATACCGAATTAAACGAATAATAATTTTGATATTCAGTTATTTGACAATTTGGTTATTTATTCGGATAGTCTAAATAGTGTAGTTTTAATTTTTTGTTATAACCGAATTAGCTTATTCGGTTCGGTTATAATCGAATATTAACTCCTATTCTCCATCATCATCTTTCTCTCCCTCGTCATCATAATGTCACATTCCAACACATTTTAAATTTAGATCATGAAATAAAGACTCTCTATTTCATTTGAAATGGAGATGATCCTAATGTGACGCCCCAAAATAGGTATACATCACCCATTCTAAGTCGTCAAATACATGGTACAGAAATTAAATACAAACTTCTTTAATACAATTGTCGTATAAAAATACGACAAAATATAGCTGAGTTTTTATATGAATATTGTCTCATAGACAATATCCAAACTCAAATTCAATCTTCATTACATTTATTATCACACTAAGTAGTGAGGACTACTAAAATAACCATCTCGGACCGTCACTCCATTCCCCGACTAGTCTCGGCTACGTTCTCATTTTCTGAAGAGAACAATGAAAGCAAAAGGGTGAGCTCAACTAGCCCAGTAAGAAATATTATGACTAAGATAATGCAGAATAAATTATCATTAGGCTTCAATAGTGTTAAACTGATAAAATACAATAAACATCAAGTTTAACTGCAGCGAAACAAGCAATCCATTAGAAGAGTCAAGTAGAGCATGATATCTACTATCTTCTATGATTTAAAAAGTTTAACTCTATCTTCATCCTTTGCAAGCCATACAAAATGGGACTTTGTGTTGACAATATCGCACTCGTACCCGCATATAATCTTCTACTCAACGCGTCAGCTACCACGTTCGCTTTTTCAGGATGGTATTTAATGGTATGATCGTAATCTTTTAACAGCTCGAGCCAACGTCGTTGTCTCATATTGAATTCCTTTTGGGTGAAGAAATATTTGAGGCTTTTATGATCCGTATAGTCTCCATTTTCTTCCCATACAGGTAATGCCTCCAGATTTTAATCGTAAAAACGAAAGCTGCCAACTCTAGATCATGAGTAGGATAATTTCTCTCATATTCTTTGAGTTGTCGTGAGGCATAGGCTATGAATTTTCCATATTGCATGAGAACATATCCTAAACCTTTGCTTGAAGCATCGCTGTATATGAAAAATCCCTCTTAACCAGATGGTATTGTCAGAACAGGTGCTGAAATAAGCCTCCTCTTGAGTTCTTGAAAACTCTTCTCACATTCCTTGCTCCAACTGAATTTTATATCTTTTCGAATCAGCTGAGTTAATGGAGTAGCGATTCGAGAAAATCCTTCCACGAATCTTTGATAATAACCAGCTAAGTCCAAAAAGCTACGTACTTCGGTCACTGACTTAGGTTGCTCCCAGCTTTGAATTGCTTCAATCTTTGCTGGGTCAACAGATATTTCGTGATTTGATATCATGTTCCCAAGGAATGTTACTTCTTCAAGCCAGAGCTCGCATTTCTTCAACTTGGCATATAACTTGTTTTCACGAAGCTTTTGGAGTATCAACCTCAAGTATTTCTCATGATCTTCACGGCTTTTGGAGTATATGAGGATGCCATCAATAAAGACAACCACGAAATGATCCAAATATTCCTTGGATACTCTGTTCATCATATCCATGAAGGCAGCAGAAGCATTAGTCAATCCAAAAGACATGACTAGGAATTCATAATGCCCGTACCGAGTTCTGAAAGCAGTCTTTAGAATGTCATCAGTTTTAATCTTTAATTGATGATATCCAGAACGAAGATCGATCTTTGAAAAAAATTTAGAGTATAGAAGTAATACTTTTACAGAATGAGGGTATAATCAAGAATAAGAGACAAAATAATATTACTCACATACTACAGAGTATGGAAGAAAATATTATTCTTTATGAATACTAAACAAAAATAATATCCCTTACCTCAGACGAAGACTGGATACTAGAATAGTGATGTAGCAGACTTCTCTTCTTCTTTCTCTCTATAGCTTCTCTCTCTATAATTGCTCTTTTGAGTCTTAGTGAATTGGTGAGAATGAAAGAAGAATGAACTTCTATTTATAAGAAAATATAGTTTCAATAATTGCACGTTTTGGGGCTCAAAATATTACAGTATAATACCTTCATCTTTTTCTCAATTTTTAATTTAGTCCTACAAGTATTATCAAACTTGCATCACCTCCCCTAATAGTACATCATGTGAATCAATAGTTCTATACATGTGAAAAAAATAGTTACAGTGTAGTACCTTCATCTATACCTCTATTTTTAATTTAGTCATGCAAGTATTATCAATCTTGCACCACCTCCCCTAATAGTACATGCATGTGAATCATTAGTACATATATGTTAACAAATAGTTATAAGTATTTGAATTAATAGCGATTAATTTCACATTTATCCGATTAATTACCCGATGGGTCAATATAACCTTATCGAAATAAATATCCATTTCCACTAACACTAATAATCCCAACACAATGAAAATATCAATTTCATCTTTAATCAACACGAAATTATTCATCATTAATATTATAACTCATAATATTTAACAACAAGATCATTTCCAGGAAAGAGTGGGCTTTCCGATAAGGATTTCTCCCTATTGGCGCGCAATTAAGTGACCAAACCTCTCTTTGACAGAAATTTCTAGACATCGTCAATATTGGAAATAATAATATGAATAACTTTATCGTCTCAATTATTGATTTAATAATATAAAATATTATGCAGATTGTGACGCCCGCAAAATAGGTCCAATCCATCCAACCTATTCTGAGTCGTCAAATACATGGTACAGAAAATAACTACAACTCTATTACTACAACAACACATATGTTGTGAGTTTTGATATAAATATATACCAACTGTGACTCATGTCCCAACCGTGGAAAACACCTCACAGTGATACCTTACATAAAGGTACAGTCAATAATTGTTTTAAAAATTAAAATCTTTGGGAAATGCTCAAGGAAACCTTCGTACATAAGACACCATGAATCTAAGTTATGATAGATATCATATGTCCAAAGAATTATCCTTGGTTGATCCAATAGACCCCAAAGAAAAATGAGAAGATTACTATCATGTTCCTTCCAATGGTGAGTCTTCTCTTGACATATAACTATCTCCACCGTCTACAATTAAACGTTATGTTTCAACCAAACTCCAAGATCATATAGGTAGTACTCGTAGATATACTCAGTAAGTGAATGTGCACAACCCTGTCTTATGATAACATGAGGTTGTATGTCATTAGACATCTTGTATGATAGTGACAAAACATCTTTCCAAAGTTGGGTTCGCCTCACCCTATTCGGTTCACCAAAATTAAATATCAAATGACGTATACAATACGACACACTTATCTAAAGTTCTCAATAAAATTATTTCCATACTATTTAGGGAGAACCTCAACAGCTATAGACCACCGTTCTATTCCCCTGTTATCCCCGCTCGATCCGGCAACACTCTTATTACCTGAAAGGAATTGTGAAGCAAAAGGGTGAGCATAACTAGCTCAGTAAAGAATATCATGACTAAAGATAATTAAATTATCAATAGCCTTCATCAGTAATATGTCAGAGATTTAGAACATATGGTAGATGATAAAACTTTTCAACCATAGTTGTAGCGGAACGATGAATCCATTAGAAGAGTCAAATAGACCATAATGTCTATTATCTTCTCTATGTTAAAAGTCCACCAACAATATTTTATCCTTGTAACATCAATCAACAGTTCCTGTCCACAATCATATGAATAATTCATAATCATATTTGTGGTTCCAAATTCCTTTTCTTATCCAGGACGAAGATAATTTTCATCACCTGTCTTTACCTGAAACATCAAAGATCATGGTTATACCAAATCACAGTTCCTGTTCATAATCATACTAATAAATTCATCTTTGCACTACGGGCCAAAGATATTCAACAACAGGTCATCTTTGCACTACGGGCCAAAGATATTCATTAACAATTTATCTTTGCACTACAAGCAAAAGATATTCAACAACATGTCATCTTTGCACAACGGGCCAAAGATATTAATATCTCAAAGAAATATATAATCATTTTAGAAGTTATATAAACAATAATTATAACCATGTTGATCAATTCACCTTTGCACTTAAGCTAAAGATATTCAATTATAAATTCAATGGTCATGATCACACTAGTCAACAATTCATCTTTGCACTACTGGCCAAAGAGAACCCATAGTCACGTCATACCAATAATCTACCCATCTTTATACTCAAGTCAAAGAGAAATATCATCTTTAGGGTTATAAGAATGTTATATATGATAATAAAAACAATATAATCAACATATAGATTTAATCTCAAGAGTAGGATTCATAAATCAACGATTTCATAACACCTTAATCCAAATATTATAAATCACTTAACAATCTCATAATCTAATATTATTAATACTACCACAATATTTTAATCATTTTTTAAATTTATAAACAATTTATTTTAATTGTTTACACTTTACTAATTAATGCATTTAATCATCCTAAAATACCAAACTCATAATATTTCATCACCAATAACCAAAACTCTCACCAAAAATCTGCATATACCTTATATAGGATTCTCAAGCTATAAAATCATATTTTCCAATTTTTTTACTTTACATAACATATTTAATTCATTTACTCATAACTAGTCTATTTTTATTAAAAATACCAAATTAGTACAAACAAATTTTCTTTTCTGGGATTTAGCAGAACATAGTCCCATATTGAACATATATTTTTCTCGGAATTTTTAAAATTCATTTACTATTTTTCATATGGCCAAAACAGCCGAATATTTAGACATTTATCATAAATTGTACGTTGGTCAAAAAATTCCAAAATTTACAGAGTATACTTTTGTTATATATATGTACTCCCAATAAAAATTTCACCAATTTTGGAGTTAACCACAAGGAGTTCTAAGGGTTTACTTTTAAAATAGTTTTTTCTCATAAAATGCATAACTCTTAATCTATACATCCAAAAATCTCCATTTTTGGACACAATCACGAAAACTCATCAAATTATCATTTCAAATTTTTCCATAATTTTTGAGAGTCAAAAAAATTACGAAACTGAAAAACATAAAACCCTTAAAATCTATTACCTCAAAAGAGTAATATTTCTGAGTGTAATATCGGATGTGATGCTGAAGGAAACTTGCAGTGAATAGCAATTCTCAAAGTATCTAAATACTCACAAAAATACTCTCAATAATATAGAGAGAGAAAACTTATATTTCTGGTGTGATTTTAATTCTAACTTAGCCCTCTATTTATAGAAAATGTTAGCACGCCGAAGCAGACTTAACCTGCTACCTGATGACTTTACCTGCTATTATTGCCACCCACCATATTTGAAATTCAATTTGAGCACATTTCTCACCAACCATAGGTGGGGCCCACACATTCTAGAATTTTTCACCAAAATGATAAATTCAGAAACTTCAACAATTTCTGAACCAGTCACCTTTTAAAATTCATAACAAATCATACGTTCATTTTAACGGTTCAAAATTTGTGGACATATACTCAACTTATATATGTATAACATATCCAAAAATCACAACGATCCAACGGTCGGATTAAAATTATAACTCACACAATAGAGCTTTAAGAACACCGATTTGACCTTTTAATACCTCCAATCCGACAAAATACTGATAAAATACCTCAACATTAATTTCTTTATTTAAAACCACATAAATAAATCCATCAGTTATATCTGCATCAAATAAATATTTCCTTATCATATAAATCAATAATTAATTATTCACAAATAATATTACAGAATTACAATTATGACAATCAGGCCGTTCCCAGGAAAGAGGGTGGTTTTTGATAAGGATTTCTCTTTACTGACGCGTAATTAGGTGACCAAACCACTCCTTGACAGAACTTTCTAGACATTGCCAATAATGCTATCTAATAATATTATTCAAATAATATGAATTATTGATCTGATAATGGGAAATACCACACAGTGACAATTATTGAAAAAATAATAATATAAAATATTAACGCAACAATTATTGAATTAATAAAATAAAATATTGAACAGTAATTACCGTAATAATTATTGAGGATTATCTTCTTACGTAAGAATCAATAATTCAAAAATACTGTGCAATACCGTGTGTTACTGTGCAACCACGCGTCAAAGATATTCACCTGAAACATTAAACAAAAATCCTGCTCATAATCATACTAATAAATTCATCTTTGCACTACGGCCAAAGATATTTATTAACAATTCATCTTTGCACTACAGGCCAAAGACATACAACTGTATTTTAGAAGAGTCAAGTAGAGCATGATATCTACTATCTTTTACGAATTAAAAGTGTATAATCAATATTTTATTGCTGAGACTCAGCTTAATAAATAATCCACATCATCGAATCATCCCTGCACTACAGCCAAGGATATTCATATAATCATCAATGGTCATGATTATACCGAATAATCCATGGTTATAATCATACCAATAAGTGTCCATCAATGCACTACGGGTCAATGAGGACTTCTACCACATCATCTATAACATTACGGGTCATGATTATACCGAATGATCCCTGTTCATAATCATACCAATAAATAGTTCATCTATGCATATAAGCCAAAGATACTCATCAATCAATAGTTCATCTTTGCACGTAAGCCAAAGATATACAACTGTAAAACCAATAATCAACAGTCCATCCTTGTACGTAAGCCAAAGATATACAACTGTAAAACCAATAATCAACAGTTAGAAGAGATGAGAATACCTTGCTTTCTTTTCGGATTGTACCTTCCCGATTATTTCCTCTGTATCATGATTTTCCCATTGCTCATCTCTTGTATTTCAGATATCATTCTAGAATATACCTTCAAAACAAAGGTTAATTGACATATCATAATTTTTCAACTTATCAAGTAAATAATTTCAGTTTAGGTAAGTCACACACTAGCGAAGTATATTACTCGTCTTTCCCCTCCTAGTTCTAGACTCATATCTCCGCCAGCGACCATATCCCTAAGCTCTGATACCATTTGCGACGCCCCAAAATAGGTTCACACGACCCATTCTGAGTCGCCAGATATCACACTATAAAAAATATTTACAAACTTCATTTATACAACTGTTGAACTGTCGTGCAGAATACGACCACAATTAAACTGTGAGTTTTAATACAAATGTATGAAACTCTCATGGTGCCTCGACCATAACCTTACAATGATACTTTATATAAAAGCACAGTCAATAACGGTTTTAAAAATTAAAATCTTTGGAAAATACTCAAGGAAACCTTCGTACATGAGAGGCCATGCGTCTAGGTTATGATAGATATCATATGTCTACAGAATTATTCTTGGTTGACCCAATATTCCCCAAAGAAAAACAAGAAGATTGTTATCATCTTCTTTTCAATGGTGAGTCTTCTCTTGACTTATAATAATCTCCATTGCCTCCAATTGAGAATCATATTTCAAACAAACTCCAAGATTATATAGGTAGTGCTCGTAGATATACTCAGCAAGTAGATGTGCACAACTCTATCTTATGATAACATGAGGTTGTATGTCATTAGACATCTTGTATGATAGTGGCAAAACACCCTTCCAAAGTTGGGATCACCTCACCCTATTCGGTTTACCAAAAATTAAATATCAAATGACGTATACAATACGACACACTTATCTAAAGTTCTCAATAAAATTATTTTCATACTATTTAGGAAGAACCTCAACAGCTATAGACCACCGTTCTATTCTCCTGTTATCCCCGCTCGACCCAGCTACACTCTTATTACCTGAAAGGAATTGTGAAGCAAAAAGGTGAGCACAACTAGCCAAGTGAAGAATATAATGACTAAAGACAATTTACATAATCAATAACCTTCATCTTTAATAAATCACAGATTTAGAACATATGGTATATGATAAAACTTTTCTACCATAGTTGCAGCGGAACGAGCAATCCATTAGAAGAGTCAAATAGACCATCAGATCTATTATCTTCTCCATGTTAAAAGTCCACCAATAATGTTTTATCCCTGTAACATCAATCAACAATTCATGTCCATAATCATATGAATAACTCATAATCATAATTGTGATTCTAACTTCCTCTTCGCACCCAGGACGAAGATAATTTTCATCACCTATCTTCACCTGAAACATCAAACATCATGGTTATACCAAATCAAAATTCCTTCTCATAATCATACTAATAAATTCATCTTTGCACTACGGCCAGAGATATTCATTAACAATTAATCTTTGCACTACAGGCCAAAGAAATACAACTGTATTTTAGAAGAGTCAAGTAGAGCATGATATCTACTATCTTTTACGAATTAAAAGTGTATAATCAATATTTTATTGCTGAGACTCAGCTTAATAAATAATCCACATCATCGAATCATCCCTGAACTACAGCCAAGGATATTCATATAATCATCAATGGTCATGATTATACCGAATAATCCCTGGTTATAATCATACCAATAACTGTCCATCAATGCACTACGGGCCAATGAGGATTTCTACCACATCATCTATAACATTACGGGTCATGATTATACCGAATGATCCTTGTTCATAATCATACCAATAAATAGTTCATCTATGCATATAAGCCAAAGATACTCATCAATCAATAGTTCATCTTTGCACGTAAGCCAAAGATATACAATTGTAAAACCAATAATCAACAGTCCATCCTTGTACGTAAGCCAAAGATATACAACTGTAAAACCAATAATCAACTGTCCATCTTTGCACGTAAGTCAAAGATATACAATTGTAAAATCAATAATCAACAATCCATCTTTGCAACGTAAGCCAAAGATGACTTTCATCATAATATAAGCATGAGGATGATGACAATGATATAAGCATTAATCAAACGAAAACAAGGATAAATATTAAAGACTTTAAATTTATTCAAATATTATCAATCACTTAATAAACTCATAATTTAATATTATTAATATTATAACAATATTATAATCACTTCTTAAACTTATAAACAATTTATTTCAATTGTTTACACTTACTAAATAATGCATTTAATCATTCAAAAATACCATACTCATAAAATTTTATCACCAATGATCAAATCCCTTATCAAAAATCTGCATATACCTTATATAGGATTTCTAAGCCATAAAATCTTATTTACCAATTTTTTGACTTCACATAACATATTTAATTCATATATCCGTTACTAAACCATTTTCATAAAAAATACCAAATCAGTCTCAAAAATTATTCTTTTCTGAGATTTAGAAGAATATAGTCCCATATTAAACATATATTTTTCTCGGAATTTTTAAAATTTATTTACTATTTTCATATGTCCAAAACTGCCGAATATTTAGACATTTATCATAAATTGTACTATTATCCAAAAATTCCGAAATCTACAGGGTATACTCCTGTTATATACATGTACTCCCAATAAAAATTTCACTAATTTTGGAGTTAACCACAAGGAGTTATAAGGGTTTACTTTTAAAATAGTCTTTTCCCATAAAATTCATAACTCCTAATCTATACATTCAAAAATCGCTATTTTTGGACACAATTAGAAAACTCAACAAGTCATCATTTCAAATTTTTCCAGCATTTTTTAGGGTCAGAAAAATTACGAAACTGTAAATGGATTTTTTACCCACCATGCAGTGATCCACGTAGATAGATCATTTCCACAATTTAATAAGAAATGAATATAAGAGATAATTCACCATGTATGCGGTAATCCACATAGACATGTTATTCCAACAGAATAATAAAGAATGTAATAACAAAAGAATTCACCATGCATGCGATAGACCGCACAGACAGGTTATTCCCAACAGAATAATTAAGATTGGAACCAGGTCATGCGTAATCCTCATAGACAGAATATTCTAACAGAATAATAAAGAATGCAACTAGGTCATGCGTAATCCGCACAAACAGGATATTCCAACAGAATAACAAAGAACGGAACCAGGTCATGCGTAATCCGCACAGACAGGATATTCCAACAGAATAATAAAGAATGGAATAACAACATAATTCACCAGGCATGCGATAGACCGCACAGATAGGTTATTCCAATAGAATAATAAAGAATGGAATAACAGAAGAATTTCACCATGTATGTGGTACTTCGCATTGACAGGTTATTACAACATAATAATAAAGAATGGAATAACAACCCTTACGAGTATTGAAAGAAAATAACACTCTTCATGAATACGAAAGAATAATACCACTTACCTTTGAAAAAATTAGATACTGGAATAGTGAGGTAGCAGACTTCTCTTCTTCTTTCTCTCTATAATTTCTCTCTATAATAATTTCTCTATATCTTTAGTGAATTGGTGAGAAATGAAGGAAGAATGATATTCTATTTATAGGAAAATATCGTTCCGATAATTACATATTTTGGGGCTCAAAATATTACAGTATAATACCTTCAACTTTTCTTTCATTTTTAATTTAGTCCTGCAAGTATTATCAAACTTGCACCACCTCTCGTAATAGTAAATAATGTGAATTAATAGTACAATCATGTGACTCAATAGTTATAATCATGTAAAATACGAATTACAATATAGTACCTCCATCTATACCTCTATTTTTAACTTAGTCATACAAGTATTATCAATCTTGCACCAAATCCCTAATAGTACAAGAATGTGAATCAATAGTACACATATGTGAACAAATAATTATAATCATGTGAATTAATAGCAATTAATTGCTCTTTTATCCGATTAATTACCCGATTGGTCAGTAAAACTTCCAAACATCAATTATTATCGAAATAAATGTCGATTTTCACTAACATTAATAATCCCAACATAATGGAAATATTTTTCTCAAACATTTATTTTTGAAATTACGAAGTTTGACTTTTTTTTTCGAAAAGTAAACTATTGACTTTTTTGACCAAAAGTTAACCAAGACAAATTTTGTGTTTATAGTCTATTTCTACTAATTTCATCGTTCCGGACTCAAATATCACGTCTGTGTCTCCAAATTCAACTCCAAACTTAAATTTAATTTTTTTATAACATTCATCATTAATATTATAACTCACAATATTTAACAACCAGATCGTTCCCAAGAAAGAGGGGGCAGTTCCGATAAGGATTTCTCCTTATTGGCCCGTAATTAGGTGACCAAACCTCTCATTGACAGAACTTCTAGACATTGTCAATATTGCAAATAATAATATAAATAACTTTGTCATCTCAATTATTGATTCAATAATATATAAAATATTATGCAGATGATACTGTGACAATAACTGAATTAATAATATGAGAGATATGATACAGCAATTACTATAACAATAATTGAGTATAACTAAGTGGCTTCTCAAGTAAGCATCAATAATTAATACCGTGTGCTACTTTGCAACCACGCGTATTACTGTAATTTTACTACCGAGTAGTTCAACAGTTTTAACGGTAAACACTTTCGCTGTTATTTTTATAAAAAGATAATTTTGTCATTTTCTTACTACGATAATACTTTTGTTGTGGGCTCCACTAATGATTGTGTCGTCTTACGGATATTCCCCGACAAAAAGAATATTACCCGACCAAACGAATATTTTATAATAACTTGCATACTTTGAAAAATTCACATATCACCCTTAACTTTAACCTTTTATCAATTTAAACATTTACCAAATACAATAATTATTAAAAAATTGAATAATTTCATTTCATAAAATTTGGGGTCTCACAATCTCCCCTCCTTATAAAATTTTGCCCTCGAAATTTACGTATCTGGTAGTTCGAAGAGATGAGAATACCTTGCTTTCCTTTCGGATTGTACCTTCCCGATTATTTCCTCTGTATCATGATTTTCCCATTGCTCACCTCTTGTATTTCAGATATCATTCTAGAATATACCTTCAAAATAAAGGTTAATTGACATATCATAATTTGTCAACTTATCAAGTAAATAATTTCAGTTTAGGTAAGTCATACACTAGCGAAGTATATTACTCGTCTTTCCCCTCCTAGTTCTAGACTCATATCTCCGCCAGCGACCATATCCCTAAGCTCTGATACCATTTGTGACGCCCCAAAATAGGTTCACACGACCCATTCTGAGTCTCCAGATATCACACTATAAAAATTATTTACAAATTTCATTTATACAACTGTTGAACTGTCGTGCAGAATACGACCACAATTAAACTGTGAGTTTTAATACAAATGTATAAAACTCTCATGGTGCCTCGACCATAACCTTACAATGGTACTTTACATAAAAGTACAGTCAATAACGGTTTTAGAAATTAAAATCTTTGAAAAATACTCAAGGAAACCTTCGTACATGGGAGGTCATGCGTCTAGGTTATGATAGATATCATATGTCTACAGAATTATTCTTGGTTGACCCAATATTCCCCAAAGAAAAACAAGAAGATTGTTATCATCATCTTTCCAATGATGAGTCTTCTCTTGACTTATAATTATCTCCATTGTCTCCAATTGAGAATCATATTTCAAACAAAGTCCAAGATTATATAGGTAGTGCTCGTAGATATACTCAGCAAGTAGATATGCACAACCCTATCTTATGATAACATGAGGTTGTATGTCATTAGACATCTTGTATGATAGTGGCAAAACACCCTTCCAAAGTTGAGTTCACCTCACCCTATTCGGTTCACCAAAAATTAAATATCAAATGACGTATACAATACGACACACTTATCTAAAGTTCTCAATAAAATTATTTCCATACTAATTAGGAAGAACCTCAACAGCTATAGACCACCGTTCTATTCTCCTGTTACCCCCTCTCGACCCAGCTACACTCTTATTACCTGAAGGAATTGTGAAGCAAAAGGGTGAGCACAACTAGCCAAGTAAAGAATATCATGACTAAAGATAATTTACATCATCAATAGCCTTCATCTTTAATAAATCACAGATTTAGAACATATGGTATATGATAAAACTTTTCTACCATAGTTGCAGCGGAACGAGCAATCCATTAGAAGAGTCAAATTGACCATCAGATCTATTATCTTCTCCATGTTAAAAAGTCCACCAATAATGTTTTATCCCTGTAACATCAATCACAATTTCCTATCCACAATCATTTGAAATAACTCATAATCATAATGTGGATTCTAAATTCTTCTTCGCACCCAGGACGAAGATAATTTTCATCACCTATCTTCACCTGAAACATCAAACATCATGGTTATACCAAATCAAAATTCCTTCTCATAATCATACTAATAAATCATCTTTACACTACGGCCAGAGATATTCATTTACACAATTCATCTTTGCACTACAGGCCAAAGACATACAACTGTATTTTAAAGAGGTCAAGTAGAAGCATGATATCTACTATCTTTTACGAATTAAAAGTGTATAATCAATATTTTATTGTGAGACTCAGCTTAATAAATAATCCACATCATCGAATCATCCCTGCACTACAGCCAAGGATATTCATATAATCATCAATGGTCATGATTATACCGAATAATCCCTGGTTATAATCATACTAATACTGTCCATCAATGCACTACGGGCCAATGAGGACTTTACCGCATCATCTATAATATTACGGTCATGATTATACCGAATGATCCTTGTTCATAATCATACCAATAAATAGTTCATCTATGCATATAAGCCAAAGATACTCATCAATCAATAGTTCATCTTTGCACGTAAGCCAAAGAATACAACTGTAAAACCAATAATCAACAGTCCATCCTTGTACGTAAGCCAAAGATATACAACTGTAAAACCAATAATCAACAGTCCATCTTTGCACGTAAGTCAAAGATATACAATTGTAAAATCAATAATCAACAGTCCATCTTTGCACGTAAGCCAAAGATGACTTTCATCACAATATAAGCATGAGGATGATGACAATGATATGAGCATTAATCAAACGAAAAGGATAAATATTAAAGACTTTAAATTTATTCAAATATTATCAATCACTTAATAAACTCATAATTTAATATTATTAATATTATAACAATATTATAATCACTTCTTAAACTTATAAACAATTTATTTCAATTGTTTACACTTTACCAAATAATGCATTTAATCATTCAAAAATACTATACTCATAAGATTTCATCACCAATGATCAAATCTCTCATCAAAAATCTGCATATACCTATATAGGATTTCCAAGCCATAAAATCTTATTCACCAATTTTTCAACTTCACATAACATATTTAATTCATATGTCTGTTACTAAACCATTTTCATAAAAAATACCAAATCAGTCTCAAAAATTATTCTTTTCTGGGATTTAGCAGAATATAGTCCCATATTAAACATATATTTTTCTCAGAATTTTTAAATTTTATTTACTATTTTTTATATGGCCAAAACTGCCGAATATTTAGACATTTGTCATAAACTGTACTATTATCCAAAAATTCCAAATTTACAGGTATACTCCTGTTATATACATATACTCCCAATAAAAATTTTACCAATTTTGGAGTTAACCACAAGGAGTTATAAATGTTTACTTTTAAAATAGTTTTTTCCATAAAAT